>JAMQGT020010890.1:0-40328 GCA_024447675.2 Pterophyllum scalare | reverse complement strand
GTGCCTTGGTTCAGTTACGTATTGCTCTTTTTTTCCTCAAGTTAACCTGAGGGTTCATTTGCATTTTAGCCAGGAGCTTCTCTCCCTATCCCCCACCCTGCTTTCTTTCTTTCTTGCACTATCCCTATTTTTTCTCCCCCCTGCTCTCACTTTACTAAACCCCTCTCTGTTCACACTTAAATTCACTCACTTATTCTGACATGCACACACACACACACACACACACACATCTCTCTCTTTCCCTCCTTCTCAGCTCATCAGTATTCATGACGCCTTCCTCTCTTCCTGTTCTCTTGTTTTTGCCTTGGCTCAAACTGTCTCCCACAGAAACAGGGAGAGTGAAGAGGGGAGAGAAAGCGAAGGAGGAATGGAGTGCAGAGATATAAGAAGAAGGGAAGAAGGAGGAGAGATAAAGACACAGAGGCATGGAGAGTGTGTTTAGCTGCGTATGTAATTGGCCAATAAAAAATAGGGTCCTCGGAGGTAAACAGTTTAGCAGTCAGGGATTGGCCTCAGCAGGAAGCAGGGAGAGATTATGAATATGTAAATGAGTATGCAAAAGACATTAAAGCAGGTTCACCTGAGCTTGTTACATTATGACTCCAGGGTCTGAGATGTCAGTGATGGTGGCTAACACATTCAACACCATGCATTCTGATTGAACCGGATAATAGGGCCAGCCAACCAGCTGCAGCTATTTTTACATCCTCCTCTCAAAGGCGGAGGGAGTGATGATGAATTAAGAGTGGAAAGTGATGGGATCATTTTGTAGAAAGAAGGTTTTCAACATGTATTGGCGGGGGACCAGAAAAAGTGTAACCACGCAGTAATGTACTTTGTCATGTTTAAATCTGATTCATTCAGTGTCAGATTGCCTTTGCCTCCACCCACCTCATCTGTTTTTTCCTTGTCAATCATGATTCTTTTTCTCTCTCCCCATCTCCCTCTCCTCTATCGTCATCTCTTTCTTCCTCTGCCTGTCTTTCACCTTCTCCCTTCTTCTCCGTCTCTCTCTCTCCGCATCATGTACAGATGCAACTATCCTGTCATACGACGGCAGTAAGTTTATGAAGGTGCAGCTGCCTGTGGTGATGCACACCGAGGCGGAGGACGTCTCGCTACGCTTTCGCTCCCAGCGGGCCTATGGCGTTCTCATGGCAACCACTTCCCGTAACTCCGCAGATACCCTTCGTCTGGAGCTGGATGGAGCCCGTGTCCGACTCACTGTCAACCTAGGTACACAGATGCTCACAAACACATAGAATCTCAAGCATTATTTTAATTACCTGTCATGGGAATGCAGCTGATACTGGCCTCTCGGCAATTTCTTGCATAGAAATGTCATTAACTGTTGATTAATAGCTTTTTGTCCCTATAACCTTAAAGGAGACCTATTATGCTTTTCCTTATTTTCTGTCATACATATATATATATATATATATTCTGTTGCAATGGCAAAAATTGCACACTCACTGTCATCTTAGGCACGCTGCTCTGGCTGTGAGCACAGAAGCCCCACCTGCCTGCTTCTGTTTGTGAGGGGCAGCCAATCAGAAGAAAGTTGCTTTAAAGGGAAGGAGAAGGGAGTTAAAATGGATTGTTTCAGGCAGTGGATGAACTGAGTTACTGTGCAAAAGTCCAGTGTTAGATAAACTAACACAAATTTGAAAATTGAATCATGCAAAGGTTATTCAGTATCGAAAGTACTGGAAAAGTAGAGCACAAAGTAGAGTCCAAGGCTAAAAGTATATAGTTGGAAATGAGCATGAGAGGTCCCCTTTAAACTCTTCTCAGTAATTCCAATATATATATATATATATATTCCAGATAATTCTGCTGTAAATATGCATAATCTACAGCATTTAAGACATAGATTTTACTGCTTCAGCAGACACTGAATGGTTCAAACACAGTTTATTTATAAACATGCACACATGCAAATATATACAGCTGAAGGTTATTGGTTTTGTGTTGAACAGAGGGTCAAGCCTCAAGCTGCATTCTCTGCTCACTCCCAGCAGACCTGTGCATCCCCAACACCTTCAACAATCAGCACAAACATACGCACATGAATACTTCACACATTTCTCAGCCTGAGATAACTACTAAGCACTTTTTCAGTCTCACTCTTTCACAGTCACACACTTTCACTTGAATCCATTCACATGCTAACACACACATCCTTACACAGGGGTGCATGTGTTGGTCTCTGGTTGTCTGCAGCCACGTCTTTTCTGAGGTTGACGCCACTCGACACACCAAGGCATCATGGGTTTAAAAAAATGGTACAGGGGCTGAATCTTCCAACCATTTGTGGAGATTTGTGCTCTGGATAGGCGACAAAAATTATGGGATGTGTTCAGTGTCTTTAGACAAAACTGACACACATGACCCATCACAGTCTCCCCCTGCTTTTGATTGGTGACTGAAGCTGTCGCTCAGGCCAGAGCAGCCAATGAGCACACCGCTCATGCTGCGACACACCATTCTCCTCATCATGTTCAAGGTAAAATTCCATCAATCTTTATCCAGATTTTTCTTTTCATTGGCTAAAAATCAAAGTCAGAAATTGCATTTGCTGCACACTGTCCAGGTCAAGCCTTTGGAACTGTGACGAAGGAGGGGGTGTGTTTTCTCAGCAGTGTGTGTGTGTGTGTGCGCGTTTGTATATGCATGCAGGGTGTGTCGATGTGTGCATCCCCAGGGCGTGGAGAGTATGTGTATGTCTGCAGCATTAACCCTCTGCTCTGCTCTCCCTCCAGACTGTATCAGGATAAACTGTACAGCCAGTAAGTGATCCTCCATCTCACCTAACTCCTCCCCCTTCCTCTACCTCCTCAGTATGTGTGTGCGCTGGTGTGTGTATGTGCTTTTATAAATGTGTGTGACTGTTTTTCACGCTTTGCATCATGTCAGTTCATTTCATCTTATTTCAACATATTTTTGTACCATTTGTCTGTGTGTGTGTGTGTGTGTGTGTGTGTGTGTGTGTGTTTGTGTGTTTGTTTGATGGGGGAGGTGCACATATGTGTGTGAATGTTCAGAGCTACACTGCAGGAGAGGTGCGATTTTTGCTGAGGGCCAGGGTTTTCCAGGTTGGCCATTTTAGCAAAGAGGGATCGATGGCAGAGAGAGAGAGAGAGGGGGGGATGGTGGGGGTTGAAGGAAGGAAAAAATGAAGAGAGAGGAGAAGAAGAAACCTGGGCATGAGGTGTTCAGGTAAAATTAGGTGTGTTAATAAGTAAGAGGTAGAGAAGCAAAGAGTGGAAGCTGGTAGATGAATGCAACCCAGAGCTTGAGGCTAATTACTTCTCCTTCATGCCAGAGACAAAAGACGTGTTATCCCTCTGTTTCTCTGTCGCACCTTCGTCCCAATCGTCTGCTGGGTTGTTTTCTTTGTTTGGTTGTTGTTTCTCTGAACTGTACATCAGGGATTTTTGGGTAGTGTTTCATTTAGTGGGTTTTGGCATGTGTGTTTGTGTGAGTGCCTGTGCATTCTGTAGTCTTTTCATTGCCCATCTGTGTGTGTGTGTGTGTGTGTGTGTGTGTGTGCTCGCGCGCACGTGCGTGTGTGTTTGTTTTCTTTGGTGTGTGTTCCTGTTTGTGTGTGCGTGTTTTTCTGTTCATGCTGCTGTGAGTGGAGCTGAATCCCAGATGAAGTTTAATTCCCTCACGTGGAGTTTCTCTCTTGTCACGACCACAGAGAAAGCAGGAGAGTGAGAGAGAGCGAGAGAAGCGGATGCTCTGTGACGGCAAAGAGGTGGTGAAATGGACGACTGCTGTTGCCATAGAAACCCTACTAGCCACACAGCACTGTTGCTATTCCGCATGTCTGCTGGCCAATTTTAGACCGGTTGTCTCAATGAACATTTCAGTAGGCAGCCACTTTTCTGGCACACTGTGTGCATACAATAAATAATACATATGATATTCAAGGGGGAAGGGGAAAACAATGTATCTAACAGGCAGGCACCACTGAAGTAGTCCACTCAGCAGTCAAATAAAAGCCCTGGCATGGGAGAGATTTGAAGCTTATCCTTCAGAAAAGCCATTTGTTAGTTTTAGCTAATGAAATATGAAACACTGTTTTTGGTCATTTATTTTTATTATCCTGCTTTTATGCATCTCCAGCATTTCATTTGGACTGAATTGTATTTCCCTCGCAACAAACAGCCTCTCTTATATTTCTGTTTGAGGTGTTTCTCATCTTTTGCGTTAACCTCACAGGCCACCACAGCCTTCACTAGTAACTCACTGAATGGCCTTTTAACGCTGACCCCAGAATAGGTGCGGTGTGTGTGGGTGGGTGCGTACGTTCGCGCCTCTCCCTCCCAGGTTAACACAGATCACTGCTTCACTGTCACATCAGTCTGCTCGCTCTTTGAGTATTCAGTTACTATTGAAAAGAAACCCACACACATACTGATAAACTCACACATACATGCACATATTCTTTCCCTCACTCAGTGCAAGGCAATGATCCATGGTAACAGGATGAGATGCTCATGCCCAGAGCACAGCTGAGTCTCCTCAGGGGAACTCTGTGTGCTCTCTGAACACACAACACACTCTTTTAGCTTCACAAATGCACACACACATTTCACACCACATCCATTTTGATCGACTTAATTATGTTTGTGGGTCAGATGCCTGTACATCCTTATTTCTTTACCTCTCTACCTGTGTTTATATGGGTGTGAGTGTGTGTGTGTGTGTCTGCCTGTGTGCCTCCATGATTGATGTCGGGATGTTTGACATTTTCAGCAGCAGAATTCATTCGGGTCAGTTTACTTCTCACCTCGCTCGTCATTACCACCTACAGTATAGGTCACTGTAAGCAGACTCTCAAACCAAGGAGAGGGAAGGGGAGTATGTATAAGTGTATCTGTATGTGTGCTGGGAGGTAGTGGGAGTTGTGTTCAAGGTTGGTGGGGTGCTTGTAAAGAGTAGAAGCAAGGGGACACTGAGGTTTGGGGAACAGTCAGCCTGTCAAATGTGTGCAGTCAACTATGTGAAGATATGAGCTGGTAGATGAGCAGAGAGAGAGAGAGACATCACGAGAGGACAGCTCAGCTTCTTTCATTCTGTTGCACATCAGCACCTTGGAGAGCACTCTGGTGTTCCACTGTGTATCTAGTGCCACCATGAGGCTGACTGCAGCATTGGAAAAGCAAATCTCCAACATTCAAGCACCTGAACAAGTTGTATGTGTGGAGGCGAGAGGGCTGCTGGGTGATCAAGGGGGTCCGAATGTGCTGTCTGTGCATGTGTGGGTTGTAGGTGGACGTCATGGCAGTGCGATCTGTCCACAGATGGATTGTCTCAGCGTAGGCCTGTTGTGACTCACAGTCTCCAGTCTTAGACACCCCCAACATCCATTTATGTTAATCCTTCTGTCTGTCTGTGTCACATCATCTGTCTCTCTTGTATATCTGCAAAGACACCTGTCTGTCTATCTTTCTGTCTGCCTTTTTTGGAGAAAATGTGTTGATACCGAAGTGTTTGTCTCCCCCGGGTATGTATGGGTCCTCCCCCTTCTACTATTAGCTTCCATTTTCTCAGTTTCTGTCCTTAATTTTTTACTCAAACTACTTGGCTCTCTTCTTCTACTTCTTCTGGTTCTTTCTCTGTATCTGTCTCTCTTTCTTTCTCTCTCCACCTCTCTGTGCATTATGTTAATGGTGCTCTGGGCTATGTGTAGGTAAAGGCCCAGAGACCATCTTTGCTGGGTCAAGCCTCAATGATAATGAGTGGCACACGGTGAGGGTAGTCCGGCGTGGCAAGAGCCTCAAACTCACCGTGGACGACCTGCAGCCTGTTGAAGGTAACCACAGCAGCCTGACTTATAATTTTTTTCTAAATAAAATGACACTTTTTTCAGGTCCTAAGTTGGAGTGTAGACATCTGCTTGTATTCTGTGTTGAATATTAAGGGTTTTATTTCTTTTTTAGAGAGCATCTGTACCTGTGTAAGTGAAAACAATCATACTGCATTATGATTGTGGTCATGACAGTGCACAAGTATCTACGTTAGTATTAGAATGTTTATTAGAATGTTAAACAGTTCCACCTGAAACCCACTTTTCCAAAGCCCTCACCTCTGAAGTTTACCCCCGCCACCAGGTCAGATGGCGGGTGACCACACCCAGCTGGAGTTCCATAATGTAGAGACGGGCATCGTGACTGAGAAGCGCTTCATGCCTGCCGTTCCCTCCAATTTCATCGGACACCTTCAGGGCCTGACACTGAATGGCATGCCCTACATCGACCTGTGCAAGAACGGTGACATCGACTACTGTGAGCTCAATGCTGTTATCGGTTATAAGAGCATTGTGGCCGACCCTGTCACCTTCCGGTCCCGCTCCAGTTTTGTCACCCTGCCCACACTGCAAGCCTATTACTCCATGCATCTCTTCATGCAGTTCAAGACGACGTCCCCAGACGGTCTTATTCTTTTCAACAGAGGAGATGGCAATGACTTCATAGTGATAGAGCTGGTTAAAGGGTGAGCTGGACAATAAGTTGTGTGTGATGTTTACCTTTCGTTACACAAGTCAGTGCTTCTTCAAATAAAAGCATAAGCAGTTTTATTTGTTCATGTTAATGTTTGTCCTGTAGAAATTAATAATTTACTGTTAAGATTGTCCTTGATGAACAAAAAAAGAAAAACTCTTGACTTTAAGGTTGAAATGGGCTGTTAAGTGTACGATATGAAAAATGCACAAGTCACGCAGCTCTTTTTTTATTCTTGTAATTAAGCTTCTAAAAGACAGATAATAATGCCCGGAAGCAGATGACCTTGTGTTGTTCTTCATCGCAAGTACGATTAATTTCCCTTTTCTCTTCTCACTTATTTACTCCCCTCTCATCTCTTTTTCCTTCTCTAGCTACCTTCATTACATCTCCGACTTGGGCAATGGAGCACACCTGATCAAGGGCAACTCCAACAGTCCTCTTAATGACAACCACTGGCACAATGTACACATATCCAGAGACACTAACAATCTCCACACAGTCAAGATTGACACCAAAGTCACAACGCAGACCACCATGGGTGCCAAGAACCTCGACCTAAAGGGTATGCAAAATACAGGCATTCAAAGTCAGATACAGAAGCTGATACAGGATAAAGCAGCACTCGTAAAGGAGTTTGATCTTAGTTAAGTAAACTTATTTGTTTAATGAGGGTGTGTAGCTGTATACCAACACCTCTTATTTTTAACACACATTAGCTGTTTTATGTGGAGGTTGTGTGCCAGACTATTTTTGAGTCAATGAAGTTGGAGGTGTTTTGTTGTTACCTTAAGCAGAACCAGGCGAGCAGTATCTCCCTGTTTCCAGTCTTTGTAGTAAACAAAGTTCAGTCAGACAGCTCACGTGTAAACTCATTTGTTACAGCAGCAGAATATAGCTTGGCAGACACTCTCTGAGCTCATCACTCCCCTTGAATATGTTACATATAAAACTGGGACATGAGTAAACATCTACCCCAGAGTCTACAGGTGGATGCTGGGATGGTCGAGTGATTGCAAACAGCACACGGTGATGTAGTGCAGCAGCAGCACTGACATGTCAGATGGAGAGGTGGGAAACTGCAACTTAAGTAGACCACCAAATTTTAGAGGGTGTGTTTGGTATGTGACATGAGGACAGTTATGTTTCGCGTGTATGAGGCAGCACAGATCCAGTTGTCTGCCTGAACTAGCTCACAGGCTTCACTCCATTTAACTAGCTTCTGGAGGAAGCTACTTATTACCATACAGACATTAGAGTGGTGTTGTTTTTAAATTTGAACTCTAACTAAGAAAGCAATTAAAGATTTTTACCGTAAAATTAAGGGGTAAAAGCATGCATAATCAATTCATCTTAAATCAAAAAGTACCACTACCAAATTCTCATTGTTACTATATATAACTAACTGAATAACTGAAGATATTTGGCTCTTTTTGCCATTGGTTAAACATTTCAAAGGCTCATGGGCTCATTGAGCTTGTGATAAAACTGCTATGAAATTAAATCAATCAATCAATAAACAAAATTATAACTTTCAGCATTCAAATTAGTGATACAATCAAGCAAAACAAGAAAGTTCATGATCGGGTCGTGAAGATGCCATTCACTGTGTTGCTCCTCGACAGGTGATCTGTACATCGGGGTGTTTCCAAAGAGATGTACCGAGACCTGCCTAAGCTAGTCCACTCCCGCGAGGGGTTTCAGGGTTGCTTAGCAACAGTCGATCTAAATGGGCGGCTCCCGGACCTTTTGGCTGATGCCTTGGCAACCATGGGACAAGTGGAGAGAGGTTGTGAAGGTGAGGTGCAGACACAGCGGTAGGTTTGCTCCAGCCCCGTGTCCCAACTGCTTTTTCTTTCAGTTTTCATTTAACTCATGCTCTCTGTTATTAGCATAACCCACTAACCCAGCTCCTGGTCTATTAGATGTAAATTTTACTCTTTCTTTTCATCTCCTCCTCAGTCTTTCTGCACAGTGTTTTCTCTCTCTCTCTCTCTCTCTCTCTCTCTCTCTCTCTCTCTCTCTCTCTCTCTCTCTCTCTCTCTTCCACTCTTTAAGTTCACAGGCATCTGTGTGCATTGACTAACCATCTAACTTAATTTGCTTGTTTGCTTTTTTGTTTGGCTGACAAAAGTTACATTGATGAAAGCTGACTTGCAAGGTATATCGCTTTGTGTGAGCATGTAAGAGACACGTGTGTGAGGCTGGGAAATGTGTGTGCGAGTGTGTATGTGTGTGTATGTATGCGTGTGTTTAAAACTACCCAGTGGTGTCCAGTGTTGTGTGGATCCCAGTGATCCAGAGTCAAAGGTCAGAGGTGACCTGTCCTCTCCTAGCCACCGTAGTGATTTCATCACCTCAGTAATATTACCACTGCTTGACTCGAGTCGACCACAGCTCCACCACCTTGCAGCATGCTCTCTAACCCCTCCTACTGACTTCTAACCTCAGTTTCAATACTCCATTTGTGAATCATTTCACACTCTTTCCTCCTTGCCTTGTGTTGAGGGCAACGAAGGAGAGCTACGTTTAGTACTTTGACATTCTCCTCCTTCTGAGTTGTTTAGCATGAAGCAGGGAGAGAATGGTGATCCAACTGCTCAAGGAAGAGTATTGAGATGAAGGCCTTTAAACATAACTCTGCTCTCTTATGTTTAATTCCTCCTTATGTCCTCGCCCCGCTCATTTAGCATCACCACCTGCATGCTCTCCACATTTGGCTCTTTTCACCTAATAACACACTTCAGGTTCATTTCTATTTATATTGGATCCTGCTAGTGTCAAAGTAATAAATGGGAGCCTATCCACAACATCCTATTCTGACTAATACTACTAATCATAATGTCATTACAGCACAAAAGCCTACTCAGCCATTTGAAACTGTAACGTTTTTCAAGGAAATGCAGTCTAAAAATAACCACACTGTATTCTAATAATGTTGTAAATACATTGGGCTCCACACAAAACCAAAAGTGTGTGTCTTTTCTATTTTCCTAACTTTTGCACCCTTCCACCCAACCACATCTGTCACTGCAGGTCCCAGCACTACCTGCCAAGAAGACTCCTGCTCAAATCAGGGAGTTTGTTTGCAGCAGTGGGAGGGCTTCACTTGTGACTGCAGCATGACATCGTACGCCGGGCCACTATGTAACGATGGTGAGTCTTTGCTTTTATTCTAGCTCACAAGCCCAGGGGATTACAGTTGGGTTTTTTTTCTTTGGGTGGGGGTGGGTGGGTGGGGTGCAGACAGCTCAAGTGTAGAGTGTAAAGCTTTCAGATATTGATATCTACTGTATTCAGAGTAGATCTGTATCGCTATCTACCAGCATTTGGATCATGCTGGTTTATACGTGCATTTGTATTTCGTTAGCATGCTTGTTATCTGATTTAACTGAGTTAGGTGAATCTCAGTGACTGACTCTCTTTCAAACCTTAATCCTCACCCCAAATATATCTAAACTGTAGGAAAAACTCTAATCAAATCTTCTGCCGATTTAAAATGCTGCAGTCGGATGATTTGCTTTCAAACACCAAATCACAGGATTACTGTCTTGTTTCTCAGCCTCCACAGGAGGGCACTGTCAACTGTTGATTTTGATATTGTGTAAAAATAACATCCCCTCAACTGACTATTCCATTGTGTGTGTGTGTGTGTGTGTGTGTTAAAATCATCTCCGCATTCTTTAGATTTAAACCTTAAATTATCCTCCATAGCCTTAGAAGGGAGGTATATAATGGTTTTTAAGTCACCCTATGAGACACTTATATGAGTTCTTATTTGTTCAAGCCACTTGCACAATCAGCTTCCTGCAGTAATGGTGATAAATAATTTGGGGAAAGAGCCTGCAGGAAGAACTCTTTTTTTAATTTTTTGCAATATGCTCCTTGTGTGTTAAAAGATTTTGCAAAAAATAGAGGTACCATCTGGAGTGGTCAACCTACTATGGCAGATAGCACCATTACGACATGTAGATGTGCCTGTAATTCAATTTTTTATCTATGTGGACCAGCTGGAACTACTTACATCTTTGGCCGTGATGGAGGCTTGGTGATTTACACGTGGCCCCCTAATGAGCGTCCCAGCACCAGGGCAGACCGGCTTGCCCTCGGGTTCAGCACTCAACAGAAACATGCCATTCTGCTTCGGGTGGACAGTGCATCGGGCCTGGGAGACTACCTTCAGCTGCAGATAGTAAGTACAAATGATTACATTTCAACAAATTGTTTGGGAATATTTGATTTATCATTCTCATGTAATATTTCATGTTTCTATTTCTTGTTTTTATTTGTTTATTTAACTACTGTGCCAGTGGCCACACTTTTTATTAGAGGTGTGTGCATTTAATATCTATTAACAGGTCATACACAAGTGTGTATACTCACCATAATACTATGGTCCAGCACGCCAAATCACACGTGTAATTACGGCAGGACCTTCGCAAATTGTGTATTATACTTGGTTAAACTGAAAACATTTATTTTAAATTGTTATCCACAAATTTTATCTGTCCCTCATAAACAGAAGGTTTGAAAAGCAATGGAGTGGGACACTCACTCACAGCCAGAGCCACCTGCGTGAGATGACCATATAATAGGCGTCCCCTTTCACTGATAACATATGGAGCCAAAAGTAGAAAAAAACTGTCTGATGCTGACTGTTTAGAGCAGTTTGAAGCTTGATCTTTGGGCTCATAGGGATTACTTGTACATACGCTGATCTCATTATTTGAAACTTGGCCATTTTTATACAAGCATAAACCATTGTATCAGTGTGTATAGGACAGAAAATTAGGAAACGCATAGCATGTTCTCTTAAAATGCTAATTAAGTATAAATTGAAGCCAACAAAACAACTGTATTCAGTAGTGTATTTTCTGGATGCCCTCAGTAATCATCCTTGTCCCAGCAAGCTCTCATAAACTTTCACGTGTACAGTCATAACAGGCACATGGACATTACTGACCATCACAGCAGTGGGTACTTGTCAAGTGGTGAGCAATACCTCTTAAAATAAATTTTCCCATTTATCTCTACAATGGTTGATAACACCTTCACAAGATTACATGCCCTCACAACAAACCACTTTCTTTGTCGTACTGTAAAATATCAGAAAATCATGCATTAGGATGGAGCAGTTTCAGTTTAAAGCAGTTGTTTGCTCAAATAGGAAAATTAAATAGCTCTGTTGCAACAATTAAAATAAAAATCCATAAAATAGATGTCTATAGCTGCTATTTCATGCCATCATTGTTATGTTTTAGAATGCGAAACAACCTAATTTTGTCTGAGGTTTGAGTGATTGGTTGCTTTGTAAAAATAACTGATGTGATCCTCTAGACCAGGGCTATTCAACTCCAGGCCTCGAGGGCCAGTGTCCTGCAGGCTTTAGATGTGTCTCTTCTTCAACACACCTGAGTCAAATATAAAAGTCACTAGCAGGACTCTGGAGAACTTGACTGCATACTGAGGAGGTAATTCAGCCATTTGATTCAGGTGTGTTGGATCAGGGACACATCTAAAACCTGCAGGACACCGGCCCTCAAGGCCTGGATTTGAATAACCCTGCTCTAGAGTATGACTGGAAAGCAGAAGACCGATTCTGTTACCACTCCAGGATGAAGTTGCAAAAAAGCATAACTTGTCACTAACTGGTGGAGATAAGGGTCAGAGATCATCTACTCCAAACCCTGCTGCATCTTAGCAGTGTTTAAATAGTTCTGTCTCTCTGAGTAAAGCTAGACATTTGATGTTAATTGCATCAATTGCAGCTGCTGGTTAAGCAGCCATGTTTCATATACTTAAATGTATCATACTGCTGGTTTTTGGACAAACGCATTAGCTCCTTTTACACCATAAAGTACACAAAGCTCTTGGACACACACACACACACATACTACTGTGCATACCCAAAAGACATGAAACTAGTAATATCCTTGCCTTTCCATAACTGATAAAACATTTTCATACCTCTCCTCCTCCTCAGGACAAAGGCAACATTAGAGTAGTGTTTAATGTCGGCACTGATGATATCAACATCGAGGAGAGCTCCAAGTTTGTCAACGATGGGAAGTACCACGTAATTCGGTTCACCCGCAGTGGTGGCAATGCAACCCTCCAGCTGGACGACCTGCCGGTCATAGAGCGTTATCCCTCAGGTAGGCCCTGCCCCGCCCGTATAGGCCCAACCTTCTGACTCATTACAGTACTGCCTGTACTGGGGCAGCTCCAGCTACACTTTAGTCCAATTCAACCCACTTTCTAATCAGTGTTTTCTTTCAATGTTTATATTCAAACACTGAGGTTGAGACATATAATTGCAGCTTTGTTTTATGTTATTGTGTTTGAAAGGAAATATGTGTGATCTGACATGAAATATGACTTTTTAAACCATAAAATGAGGTTTTACAATAGCTTGTATACTAGTCAGCTATGTTATGTTAGGCCTGTTAAATAGTGTTAAAGGTAATTTATGAAAATATTCAATACAGGTGTCAGTTGTTTTTCTCACCATAAAAGAAAATAATAACAGCTGGTGCATTTTTGGTCAAATAATAATTTAAAAACATGTCATATTTGGAGATAAATGTTTAACTAGAGTAAAAAATAAGAAAAAGAAAAAAGTGTATTTTGTTGAATATAGTATTTGTTTTTATATTTGTTGGTTTTTATATTTAAAGTGGTAATCTTAGTTAGTAGTCTTTAACACAATGAGGCTTTAGGTAGCTCCTAGCTAAAATGCTAAATGCTAGTTGTTGTGAGGTGTGTGTGAGGGATCTTCCTGTATGTAACACTAAACTCAGTCAGTCATATAGGCAGTATGTGACAGCTGTAACATTATTTCCCTGTGCTCTTGCAGATGTTAACCCCTGAAATGTCTCTTTAAATTAAACCCAATGAACAGAGAGTAAGAGTCCGCTCAGTGGAAACATAGTGAATTCAGCTCCTCTTCTCTTCAAGCTGACCTTAACACAGTGACATGCCAACAATGAGCAGACCATTACTTTCTTTTCATTGCTGTTCTTTTTGTATCCAGCTCCTGTACCAAGTTTGGATGTGCGTAATTACTACTGTGTTTTCATCTCTAAATTAAAGGCAACATTGATAACGAGCGCCTGGCCATCGCCAGACAGCGAATCCCCTATCGGCTCGGTCGAGTAGTTGACGATTGGCTACTCGACAAAGGTAAAAACCCTGATTAAAATTCCTTAAAACTTTCAGCTTAAAAAATACAATTTGAAGACAGTTGACTTATTGTGCACCATCAACTAACATCTAAAAATCTAAATCCATAACTAAGTATTTAAAAGTTGAGCAGCTGTAGTGTGTAATACTGTGTAAACTGTAGTGCCTGTGAACGTATCTTGTTAGTGTGTATCTGATAATATCAGGTTAAAGGGACGATGGAGAGATTTAAATGTGAATAAATCAGAAAATAGAAAAGAAGTACTGATAAAAGATGCTTTATTAAATAATTTTGTTTCTTATCAAATTGTAAACAATAAAGCATTTTACTAAAGATTATATGTTGAAAAAAAATTTGTAATCAAATTAAAGTACATGCAAAGTATTGTGCCATGTAAGAATTATGTAAATTTGAAATGACTAATAGAGCAATTCTTTTTGAAAAAAATGTAAAAGTTTTCCTCCTAAACTTCAGCAGAGCTCCTTAAATTAGACTCTAGTCCCTTTAACAGTGAGCAGTGCTAGAGCTTATAACCTGTGCATGCTTCATAGGGCTGTGACAACAGTTCTCTAGATCTCTGTCTCTCTGTCTGCCTGTCTGTCGCTCCTTCAAATACAATGTCGTGCCGCACAACCATCACCATAGCAACCATCTGTCAGCCCTGTCTTCTTGGGGCCCTCTGACTCCTCTCATCTGCTGACTCTTCCTCCTCCTTCTGTTCTTTGCCTCTTCATCCTCCTCGCAACTTCTCAGTCTCTTCACCCCCCTCCTCCTTCTCTGGCTCTCTGTTCTTACTCTTATCTCTCTCAGTCTCAGCCTTCTCCACGGTTCTCCACGGCTTCGATTTGCTCTGCCATGCATAATCTATCCCATCCTCTCACCATGGCTTGGGGGTGGTGGATTGTGTAACACTCTTTTGTGTGTATGTACGCACGTATGTGACCACTGGAATGTGTGTGTGTGTGTGTGGCTGTATTTGTGTGTGTCTGTCCACCTTTTTTCCCTGTGTGTTTGGTTGCGGGTGTTTGTGTGTGTTCGCGTAGGCCGCCAGTTGACCATCTTCAACAGCCAGACAACAGTGCGCGTTGGTGGAGGCGAGCGAGGTGCAGCCATGTTCCAGGGACAGCTGTCTGGCCTTTACTATAACGGGCTCCGCATCCTCAACATGGCTGCTGAGGGGCACCCGCACATCAGAGTGGAGGGCAGCGCACGTCTTGTCGGCGACATGCCATCCTCCTCAATCACCCCGCAGTCCAGTGCGGCGGCCGGAGGCAACCGTTCAGACTCCGCCCCCTCCATCAGTGATATCACAACCACTACAGCCACTAACAGGAAGCAGGGTGCAACACAGCAGGTCAGAGCAGCATCACATTTTCATGTGTTTCTGTGTCAGTTTGTGTCAGGAAAACCTATTAAAACCAATCTGTGTGGGCACATAAAGATCTACTGTTCAAATGTAATTCTTCAGATATCTTCCTTTGGTGTGACAATAGGTAATTAAAAAGTGGTAATTTGCTTTGATAAGTTTCTTTTAGCACTTAGTAAGAGGATTAGCAAGCTCACAGCCCGTTAATCAAGGATGGCAAGATATAACAGGAAAAGTGGGATTTTTTTATACTCGACTCTGAGCTCCACTCAGTTTATTCAAGGAGTGAATTTCATGTGCAGTGCTTCACATAATGCATTAAAGACAGTAAAAAATAAGCACAGGATAAGACATCACACTTCTTCTTTCGACTGCTCCACTGCTCTATCAGCTCCACATTTAACATCCTTCAATATATTCACTATCCCTCATCTAGACATGTCCACACTATCTCAACCTTACCTCACATAATATGGCTAGAAACTAACATGAACTAAAGAACAAGGTGGACAATGATGACTGCTCAAGATCCACTCAAAAGCTGATGAGAACTGCAAAATTTGAAAATATTTATATGCATTTTTGTCTTGCCTAGTAATAATCGGGTATGATGTATAGCAAAAAAGTTTCCAGATGAAACTCTGATGTTAAATATTATAATTACACTGTCAGCCTCTTGGGCCCTTGGGCACTGGGATACTCCAGCATCAAAGTCTTTCACCTGACTTTAAAGGGAATCAAAGTCAGAACAAGTCTTATCATCTATAAGTCTGCTGCAGCCAGAGACTGTAAATGGCCATAGCCACAGTGATGTTACTCTTTAGTTTCCCATTTTGAAGCCTTGACTTGAGCATGTTGGCTGTCCTTTGCACTGTACGCTCCTACTATTGTATGATATACTGTAGTGCCAATTACCAACAATATTTGCTTCATATTGTGAGGTAAAGACCTTTCAATATTAGAAACAATCAGTCGATCCCCTATAAGCAGCGCTTCGCAACAGCAGGCAGGAAGAACTCCCTTTTAACAGGAAGATACCTTGAGCAGAACCAGTCTCAGGGAGAACCAATCACCTCCTGTGACCATGTCTTTTTTACTCTAAATGGGAGCCTTTTAAAAAAAAACAAAAAAAAAAACATGCTGTATTAAAGAAAACATTAAATAAGCAATTCAAAGCATGAATTCATCAAGTGTTTACTGAAGTAATAAATTGATTAAACAGTAAGGCAAGGTTGTTTTCTTGCAGATGTTTATAGAATCCTTGCAACCAGATGAGTGGCCAACTACTGGTGTATTTTAATGGACAGAAGACTCACTTTCTAACACAGTCATAGAAATGGACTAGATGGGAAATTCACCACTAAGTGGTCCCTCCCTGCTAAATTACTGCAGGAGAAATGTTTGTGCCAATGGAGGATGTAATAGCTTTCCCATAATATGTAAACTGATGCACATGGCACAATAGAAACACATAATTGTTATCAAGGCATATAGATGCAATATAGCGGCTGCAGCTGGAGCCGATGCTAATGTCAGAGTATACATTGTGAGCAGGTACATCGCAGATGCTTTTGCTCTATTGTTCACATCACTACAGAGATGTTATCAGGTTCTTAGTGGGCGTCTGTGTGCTGCAGTTCTTCTTTGTTATAAAACTGTGCGCCAGCAGCACTGAAAAATTTTTTTTTATTTTTTTATTTTTTTACAAGTTGCCATGGAGATAGTGAACCCCACTACCCGCTGCTTGCTTTCTCTCTCCCAGCCAGACTCCCACAGAGACTAGTTCCTCTGTGAATAAACCGCCAGCTGTTTCAGACATAAATAATAGAACGCAGAGAGCTGTGAGCTAAGCCTCAGGCATCAATAATGGATATGAGAGCTGGAGGGATAACGCTGCAGAGTGACAAGGCCTTTTTTTCACACTCTTCACTGCTCAATCTCTCCTTGTGTATGTGATTTAAATGAACTATTCCTGCGCCTGTGATTTACTGATGTGAGCACTGAATCTGGGGTGCAGCGCTCTTCAGTGCAGTCAGTATGAGAAGTGGGTCAGACCCACTATATGCTCAATATACCGCAGCATGTGCATTTGCTGGTCTGTGCAAGTCAAATCACTCCTGCTGGCCACCAAACTCTATTTTTGTGTGTGCGTGTTTGTCTTGTTTAAGAAGAATCTACAGCTTCCCTATTGAGGCTGCCTAGTGTTGCCTGGCAACCAATCTGGCCTTAACCAACACGCACATAAAACATTGAACACACACACAAACACTCAGGTGGATCGGGAACAATAAGTTGAATTGCAGCACATTGCATCAGAGGAGGGGCAGTGAGAAATGTCTTACAAAGGTGCTACGGGTCCAGGCAATTTGCCGGTTTCTCGCACACGCCTCAACTTTGGGTGTGTGTCTGAGTGGATCTGCCTAAGTTACCCCATGGGTTTGCGCCTGCCGTCAGCGCTTTGTGCAGTAAGAATATGTTATGTGCTTCCTCCCGACGTCCACACTGTGTCGGGGTTTTTTGGCGTGTTGAAAAGTGGAAGGGATTAATAATGCATGACAGCTGAGCACCAGCGAGGAGAAGAGAGGGAGAGTTTGTGTGAGTGTTTATGCTAGAGGCTGCTCTGAGTCACAGAGCTCGAGTTTGGTTTTGATGTTCCATGTCTGTCGGTGGATGTGTTTGCCTGCGTTCACGTGTTTGTGTGTACCTGTGTTTGATGGGAAGACTGATGGAAGAAACCCGAGGCTCTGAGCTCTGCCCAATTGGCTATCAGGAATCAGCTGACCCAGGCACTTCCATGTCTCATGCCTCTCCTCTTTTCTCCAGCTGTTTTTTTCCTCCCTGCCTGCATCGTTATCTCTCCATCTTTCACATTTTTGTCTCCATTCTGCCTTTCTTCTACTTCTTATCAATCTTCTGGAGATACTTTCTCCCTCTTTCTCTCGGTTATTTTTGCTTTGCCTTTGCTCTTGCTCTCCCTTCATATCTTTCCATATTTACTCGTCACCCCCCTCCTCTTCTCCCTCCCCACTCCCTCCCTCCCTCCCTCCGTGTCTGTGGTTGAGCTCCAGTGATAGGCTGTTAATGCAGGCGGTGTATGAGTCTATCTCACCATCTGCAGTAGTGGAGCTAGCTCCTCTCCTCTCTCGTCAGGATCTCTTCATCAGCCTGCCAACTTCAGCCTGATTTGGTGTATGCTTGTGCGTCTGTGTAGATGTGTTTAAATAGAAATAGATCAATGGAGCATGTTTGGCTGTTATAGAGTTTGTGTGTGTAAATGTGTGTGTGATTTCCAGTTGTGAAGTAGCAGACAAGCTGTTGAATCTTCTGCAAGAGAGTGTGAGGACTGAGTGCAGCTACTATGTGTGAACTAGGCAGTCAGGGAGGCATGGATGGTCGTTGGCACTGTTCGGCTGCTCAGGTAGAAATTTTACTCTTTAAGCATGCAGATATTCTTCTCGTCATGCTCTCTTTGTCCAAATGTATCTATTTTTTTCTCCCTATCGGTGTTCATTTATGTCCATTATTATGTCAGCATGCTCTATTGATAGACTATGAAAAGATGGGGACAAAGAAGGATGGACAGAAGGAGGGTGAGGCAGAGGGGCGGAGGTTCCTTGGGCATACACTTGCTTTGGCAGATTTTCTATAAACTTCTGTGGGTAATCAATGAGATTTAAGCTGTGTTTGGCATGTCCCCATTTTTCTTTGTGTTCACTGTCTCCCATGTGATAGTGGATCAATACTCTGATTGGCATCCTCTATTTGAATGGGGTGGTCAGCTGACAAGGTGATGTCACAGATCAGAGGAGGGACCTTGTAAAAATGTGCTTCTCTGCCTTTGTTTTAGTTAAAGTCAGGATTCAAACCAGGTGCCTGCGGAAGGCACATAGGTGTCTTTGAATCAAAAATCAAGCACGGTGGCTCAGAATTGATCAGTGACAGATGTCAGTGGTAGTGTGTTTCCTGTGGCCTGATTGGTTCATGTGCTATTTGAGTCCTGGCAAAGGCACAGAAGGGCTTATTGACTGGCTGGATTCCAGAAGCTAAGCTCGCCCTAGCAGCATTTGCACAGCCCAGTGGGCAGAACTGATTGGAAAAGCAGCCGAGGAAAGAGAACGGGTCAAGCATCAGTAACCTAATGTAAGTTGTAGGCCAGACTGGACTACAGCAGACTTGTTAGGACTAACAACATACAAGGCCAGTGCAGGCTGGTTTAGAGGGCTTGCTTCTCTGCTACTTTCTCCTATAAAGAGAAGAAGCGAATGCAGGTTTTAATGGCACTTTAATGAGTTTCTGTTTGCTATTCCTGTCCTAGCTTAGACATCACAGCACTTTGATTTGGTTTAGATTTCTCTTCCAGTTTAGTCTGAATCCTCCTCTGGTGCTCTTCTCTCTTTTAGCTCCACTGCTCTCTCCCCTCTCTTTTATTCTGTGGGTTACTAACATCCACTGCAATGCATCACAATCCAATTTTAATTTAATGCTGGCACTGAGCACCCAGTGTGGTTAAAACACACACACATGCACACACACGCTCACACATTTAATATCTCTCATGCTGAAGCGTCAAGGCAGGCGATGTTTAACAGTAGTTCATGAATATGCGGAGCACATTAGCACAGTGTTAAGTAAAGACCGCGGCACTTTGAAGTCCTCCTCCTCCTTTCCTGTCTTCTTTTCTCTTTTTTTTCCCCAATACCCTTCGCCTGAAATTCCTTTTATCCATTCATCTATCTTTAACTCCCTCTTTTCTCTCCCTTCTCCTTGCACTCTGACTGGAGCTGCAAATCAACGCACAGGTCCCCACTGAGGGTGCACACTCCCTTTTTTTTTCTTCTTCTTCTTTTTTATTCCCCATCATTTCTAACAGCCTGAACTTAGAGTTGCCATGGCAACAGGAGGAGCAGGGACGGAGAGGAAAAGGGCGCCTTTTCCACTAAGAGGGAGCAAGGCGGAGAAGGAGCAATTATTGAGATATTAGTGGATTGGTGTAGGTTAGAGGTGGGCTATAAGTAGAAAATCAATATGGTGCTTATGGAGAGGATGTGAATAAAGGAGATTTAAATTAACTATCAAATGCTTAGCAGAGATAGTTGATGAAAGCCGATTTTCATTTTGTCTTCAGCCTCACGTATGAACACTTGCCACTATCAGATGGAGATGGCAGAACATAGATAGAAAGGCCAGAAGAGAACAAAGGAAGGGGAGGGTTAAGAGAGTAGTAAATGATAACTAAGCGGTTTCCTTGTGGTTTTTAAAGGGATTCAGTGTTTCTCTTCTCCCTCTTCTTTCTTCTTCTCTTCTTGGCACTCAGGTTTTGGCCACCTGCCATTGCTGGGGGCTGTAACAGGCAGAAGTGTTTATGGTCAACTGAAAACGGGTGGGCGAAAGATTGGTGCTGTGTGCTCACACATACAGGAAATAAACAGAAGGGGTGTTGGGAACCGACTGTTTTTGTCTTAGAAATGACGAAGATAGTTTAGTTTATATGTATGTATACGTGTGTGTCTTCTCTCCTCAGTCGACAGACGACCTGCTGGTGGCATCAGCTGAGTGCCCAACCGATGATGAAGACATTGACCCCTGTGACCCCAGTTCAGGTGAGAGCCATTCGCGAATATACATGTGAAACTGCCTTTATGCAGCTTTTAAGTCACACATGGGTAAAATACAACCCCCAGGCGATCTCAGTCTGGCTGTCAATATCCTAAAAGTGTAAAAAAGAAACTCCCCAAAAATAAACTGGTAAGATGTGGTCTAATTTAGTCACTGAAATAGTGTATGAATTGATTCAGTTGCCTAATGTGTGGCTCTTCATTTGCTTTCTCTCAGTC
The DNA here is from genome assembly GCA_024447675.2 of Pterophyllum scalare. Classification (NCBI taxonomy): domain Eukaryota; kingdom Metazoa; phylum Chordata; class Actinopteri; order Cichliformes; family Cichlidae; genus Pterophyllum; species Pterophyllum scalare. Next base: position 19,433 of record JAMQGT020010890.1, on the reverse strand, counting down.
ACTATGGGCCTGGGGAAGGGAGGGAGGATCCTACCTGTTTTATGTCCACAGCACACGCTACTGCTCATTTTTTTTCCTACCGTTTTGTCACTTGCTACAATTAATTTTTTATTTGCACTCAGGTTTCTGCCCTTAGGCATTACCTAACACTCCCCATCTCTTCCCATCTTCATATGCATTCTTATCGTTGTCATTAAAATTTCATTTTTATACATCCAGTTTTATTTACCTCCCCTTTCCTTCATCTTTTTCTTTTCCCTCCTCTAATCTCTGTACAGCCACAAAATTTGATATTTAAATTCTTCCATTATAAATCATTTAATATGGTGTGAAATCTCACCATACTGCAGCCCTCACTGCCTGTCGTAAAGTGTCAGAAGTATGTAATAAAACCTGATATAATATGCACCTGTGCTCTGGATCCTCCTCTAAGCAATGTGTACTGTAATCTGTTTACACATTATGTGATGATATGTAAACAGCTTTGGCTCTAAGCTGCAGCTTTCCCTTGCCAGCATGTAGCATTATGCAAAATGCTTGTCAAATAATTCATCACTATGATCCATTGTGTCTTCCAGTTCTCCACCCACCATCATCATAGGCAGTCCAAATTAATAATGTATAAACTAAACCGTAATATAACATCAATTTCCTGCTCTCTCCCCTCATAGCCCGCCCTCCCCTGCCAGAGGTGAAGATGTTCCCGGGTCCGTCTGAGGAAGTGCGGGAAAGCAGCAGCACTACGGGCATGGTGGTGGGCATTGTAGCAGCCGCCGCCCTCTGCATCCTCATCCTTCTCTACGCCATGTACAAGTATCGCAACCGCGACGAAGGCTCCTACCATGTGGACGAGAGCCGCAACTACATCAGCAACTCAGCCACACAGCCCAATGGCAGCACCAAGGACAAGCCGCTGGGCATTGCCAAGATCTCCAAAAACAAGAAGAACAAAGACAAGGAGTACTATGTCTGAGGCAGATGACTTCTGACACACAGACATATACGCATACACCTTTATATATAATGGTATATGTACATAAATAGATATATTCTCAAAAAGAAAAAAATGCACACAAACACATGACATAGACATGCTGATCTTAATGTTTACTCTCCAATAATAGACACCTGCACACATGCTGGCAAGCACAAACATACACACAAACAAGTCGAGACACACCAACACACACACTCAAGCACAAACATACACAGACTGGCCTGAGGGCATGAGCCCTTACTGTACAGTATTTACCAATGAGCAGAGCCTCTGTGAGAGGCTTCTTTTATGAACATAAACACCATTCCAAATGATTTAGAAAGCACCAGTTCAACTCCCAGTTAAGAACCATTTTGGGACAGCCTGATAAAAAAAAAAAAGACTCCCCTGCCACAGTCGGACCTCTCCAGTTGGACTCAGAGAGGTCAAGGAAGACTTTAAGTGAAGCACATGGCAGACAGAGTGTTTGCGTGAGAGGCAGAGCACTAGAACAAAGCTGTAAAAGCACCAAGACAAGCACCAAGTGTCTCTTCCAAGCTTCTTGGCCTTCCTCCCTGTTAGCAGACGGGGCTCGAAGAATCACTGAGGATGCTGAGGGAACAAGCACACCAACGGTCCAAGTGTAACCCAGACAGCACGACAGGAATTCAGGGTGTAGCCAGAGAGACAGTGAGTTACGAGCGAATAGGCAGCGGCAGGTCTGGTGCACCATTAATATAATGGATGGGATGTGGCTGTTATGCTGCAGCGCTGCTGTTTTACGGCGCCTTGAAAAATCACAAAACAGTGCAATCAGTGAAGAACTGAAAGATATTTTCCTGGACAGGAGACTTCAGATGCTACCTACAGACACCAGTTGTGCGTGACTGTGGTGTCTCACACGCACATGCATATGCTGCACACACACACATACACACACACACGCTCGCTACACACACAGACATACACTTACCTGCAATGCTAAAGACGCACCATATCTTCATAACTGACATTGAAGACTATACAAGAAGACATTGGTGAAAAAGACAAAGCTCATAATGAAAATTGTTATGGCAACGATAAAGATGAATATGAGGAACATTTGGGCAGTATAGACTCTGGGGAAGGGAGGGGGGATCTTATTGCACGTGAATTATCTTACTCCGTGTGATTTATACCGCGTTGAAACTCCAGAGGTTACGCCATGACACACCACCATCATAAACTTACCACCTTGGCTTGAAGTATTTCTGAGTACGCGCTTCAAATGGTTTTTCAGTCTGTGGGATTCAACAATAATTTCAATCACCAAACCGACTCTCAGATGAAATCTTCATCGACAAAGTGTGACCATCCCGAGTGTGCTGCATGCCCGAGCTGTGCTGTGGAGTGGTGGCGTGTCCCACTAAGTCCAAAGGTGGTAGGTTTGTCTGTGGGGAAGGAAGGAGAGTGTCGATTGGCCATGTCCTGTTTCTTAGCCTGATGTCTTACAGGCCACGCCCACTATACCCACACTAACCAACCACCTTTCATAGCAAAAACCAGCTGAGGAAAAGAAAAACAGAACAAAGTAAATGTTACCATGTGTTGCTAATAGATAGAAAAGTCCAGTTCTTGATGCCATTGGCTATATGACAACTTGAGTTGCTTTGATTTCATTGGCTCCCCCTTTTTCTCTCTTTCTCTTTGCATCCTCATGTATTAATTGCTGTTGGTTAACAGATTAATCGATGCTCATGCCATGCCAATACTGGACAGATAGATGGGTTTCTTATGGCCGATGGTGAATTATCTGTTTATGGACTTTTACAGTGTCTGAGCCCTCTGCAACTCAATAAGTGTAGCCCCACAAGATACAAACAGTGCCATGACACGAACAAGTCCCTCCAGTTCTTCCAAGCAATGTAACTAACCAGTTGGATGCATGCAAAACAGACCAGGGTAAGGAAGGACATGAAACAGACTGTGTGTGAGATTTCAAAGTATAAATGTCAAAATTAACATTTTCCCTTATTCTCTCCATCCTTAACTGGCCTTTTTGATCTGCCTCTTTCTTGTTTCCCTCTTGTTTACTACGTTCCCCTCTCCTCCATGTCTGGCGCTTTTCCTTTACCTCTATCTCTGTTGTGTTGCCATCTGAAAACAAAGGAGGCGTCTCAACCAATGGGATTATTCTACATCTAGGTGTTCATTAACCATGTTTATTTTCTATATGTACAATTTTTCTACAGTATTTACTTTTATTTTTATTGTTACGGTTCTTTGATGAACATAAAGTGGAAATTTATTATGAAAAATAGTTTTGAAGATTAATGAGTAAATAAAATATTACCCAAGTGAGCCTTTGCGTGTTGGTTTTTCACTTCACACCTGCCTGTGGCCATCATTAAAGCAAGCGCCTGTTATCAGCCCCCCACCCCAGCCCCCCACCCCAGCCCCCCACAGCTATATTAAGATCAGATGAGTGTCTAATTAAGACAAGTCAAAAGTAGCTGCGAATCAGGGAGCAAATCTTTTAATAATGAGAAGATTGATGCCACTCTGTCTGTTGGTTCCAGCAAATCTTATTTAAGGGACAAATGAGAGTGTAAGGAGTCTTCTCATCTAACTTGTATGAAAATTTAGAGCATTTCTGTATGTTGAAAGAATATAAGTTGCACATCTATCCACATTGTTTTATCCTTTCAACTTTTGTTTCATCAAAATAAGTAAAGAAAGCAACTCTTTCATTCCGAGTCCCATGCTATTTTACTGGGACTGCAGACACAAAAATACCCCACTGCACATACTAAACAGGGCTTTGAAGTATGGTGCTATGCTGTAAAGGCAAAGTCTCTGCAGAGCTGCTGTTTGCTGGATGAAAGATCCCTGAGACTGCAGAGCTGAGCTTGCATCCTCAGGTGAAACATACAAAGAGCTGCTATTTCAATAAACACCTCCCCAGTCGCATTATCTTGTTCTCGCTGTTTCTCTTCCTTTCTTTTTTGTCTTTGCAGAACAGTCTGTGCTCAACAAAAGGCTCGTGTTAGGCTGTAGCCATCTGCTGCTTTGCTGTCCTTGGCCACAGCTAGCACAAAGATAAAGACAGCGCCATGCTATATTTATAGAGGGAATACAAAGTAGCTGTTTCTTGACAGTGGTCATTCAGTCCAAAGCTTCTACATTTTTTTCCTCGTTATTGAAGCTCAACACATCCAGTCAGATTATTAGTACGAACAGAAAATTCTTTAAGCAGGTCGTGTCATTGAGATTGAGATCTGCTTTCAAGACAGATTTGAGTCAGGCAGACAGATAATACACAGATTGTACATGTTGTGCAAGAGGGATTGCAGGCACATAGATATAGCCTTTTAAAATGTTCCAGTGAAATGTAGTTTCACGTTATTTGTAGCTCATTCCATTTGCCAGTATTACAATCCAGGTTTCCCAGGTTCGGTGTGAATTAGAGGTCCAGCTAATGACATTGTAAGCAAAAAAAAAAAAAGAGGTAATCTTGCAGTAGTGCCTTGCAATTAAACACCACACTGTACTGCTCTCTTGCAGATGACCAAACAGAAGCAACACAGTGCTTCTGTGTTGCATGGTTTTATTGTAACAGGGATAAGATCAGCTCAGAACACCGAGCATTTGAAAACGCCTTTATGCTTTTTGGCATCATGTGTCATCAGCTTTCACATTCATTTTTGAAGTAAAAGTACTGACAATACAGATAAAAGATACTTTGTTACGTCACTGAGTAAGCTACCTAAGACAGTAAGACAAAGCAGGGTTTGATTATTTAAAATGGAGCTTTTATATTTATTTTGGTAGTGATTGTTTTTGCTGGTTATTTTTCTTAATTTGAGGGGGAAAGGAAATGAAAAATGAGTATATGACTGTTAAGATAGCAGTTGAGCCCCATTTGTAAATAATGATCAGAAGGTTTTCTTTTTTTAATTAATGCAAATTTTCTAAAATATCTGTGTTTGTGGGCACACTGTTTAAACTCACATCTATACACTACTGTGCAAAAGTCTTGAGTCAAATTTCATTTATGTTTTACTTCCAAGGAGCCGGTCTTTCTTGTATTTTTACTTAGTTACTTGAAGCCTTTCATTAAAACATGTCATTTGTTCCGTTTTTTTTTTTTGTTGTTGTTAAATCTATGCATAAATGCCAAACATAACACAGTTTGACAGGCATAAAACAGGATTTGCAGCTAATAACTTTTTTCCTAGATGGCCCTAAATGTAACAGGGTAAGGCTGGGCGATGGCACACCTGATTTGGGGAACCAGAAGGAATAAAAGCCTCTTCAGAGTACTTTCTTTGTCTCAGTCTCATTCTAGCTCCTCCTCATCACTGTCTGCACACACTTGTGTTAGTTTTGTTCAGCTCGTGCGCCAACAACATCCTCCATCTCACCATGCTCATACACCCACATTTACACCGCTGATATCTCTGATAAACACATGGCATATTTAAACGTGTCTCCTTGTTTGCTTTATCTTATAAATTGTTCACCACCCACTTTGTTGTGGCCTTGGAGCTGGACCATGACAAATGTCGTTACAGAAGCAGTAGTAAGACCTTGTTTGCACTTATGGGTATCCTGTTGACAGTTTACAGCTGTCCATTTTTACAAGTGTGGTCTATAGGAAAAATTCTTTCAAGGACCTCAGGGGATTTTATTTGTTACAATACACTGATATAAAAGTATGAGTCAGAATAGGTTATTCTGTGTAAAATCAACAAAAATCTGAAAAAAGTCCCATTCTGATGCCCTCAGAGTCAGCTTTTTTTGCATATTTAATGAGGGCATGCAAAAATGCCTTTCTGTAATGAAATCTGAGCATCAGTATGATGGGATATATATAATAATTTCAATAGCAAAGCTGCATCACTTTACACTCCCTGGACACTTCACTAGGTAACAGTTGAATAAGTGCAGTGAACTATGTTCAATGTACTTGAGACCCTTTTGTAATGAAATGGAAGATCTAAGTTGAATTTACTAATAACAGAGTTTCAGTAACTGAAGATACTTAGTTTAAGCGATCACCACCCATTTATTTAAGTCAGCTTGTTAAGTAAGCACTATTCCATTACCAATTGAACTTTATAGTTCGTGAAAAATTAAGATTTCTTTTAATCAATCCACCTATCCTTTTCATGGTCGGGGGGGGGGGGGGCTGGAGCCTATCCCAGCAGACAAGGCAGTAAGATGTAGGATGCAACCTGTACAGGTCACCAGCCTGCTGTAGGGCTAACACAGAGAGACAACCATTCACAGCTATGAGCAATTAACCTAACCCCCATAAGTAATGTCTTTGGATGGTGGGAGGAAACCCACACAGACACAGGGAGGACATGCAAATTCCACACAGCAAGAGGCTTGGGCCAAGGCGGAATTGAACCCAGATTATTTAATAGCTATTCTTGCTGTCAGGCAGCAGTACTAACCACCACAACACCATGTCACTCAGTTTTGCAGTGTTGAAGTGTGTCTGTTTAAATTTGGTAAATAAACAAACATGATAAAACTAAGCCCTGCAAAGAGCATTTGTCCATAGAAAAATTTTTAAAAAAACTGTACAAGCAGAGAACCAGAGGGTGAACAAAAAGCAAGCAGAAATACCAAATATCTACTTCTTTCAAACTGCACACAGCAAGAGGCCTGGACCAAGATGGAATTGAACCTAGGACTTCCATATGTCATTTTAGCTGTCAGGCAGCAGTGCTAACCACCACACCACCGTGCTGCTGCAGGTTAACCCACTCTGTTAAAACCGGTATAAACTAGATTTTTAGCAGGTGCAAAACTGATTGTTTGAACTCAAACACATAATTACAATAAGATAGATCATCAAAAAGTACAGTCTACTCAGCATTCACAAGTAATGTTCACATTCTAGGTAATTTGAAGTAATATGAACTCAATATTTTTAAGTCGAATCAAAATCTGGGTTTACAGTGTGGGCTGGACACCCTTTTTGCATTCAGAACCCTCTTAATTTTTTCAACAAGGTGCTGGAAACATTCCCAAGGTCCATAATAACATCATGCAGTTACTGCAAATTTGTCAGCTGCACATCCAGCCTTGGTTTCCTCTTCTTAGTTGACAGAAGTGGTACCCGGTGTGGTCTTCTGCTGCTGTAGCCCATCTGCTTCAAGGTTCAATGGTTTGTGCATTCACAGATGCTCTTCTGCATACATGAGTGTATTATTTGACCTCCTATTGTCTTCCTGTCAGCTCCAAGCAGTCCAGCCATTCTCCGCTGACATCAACAGGGCATTTTCACCCAAAGAACTGCTGCTCACTGGATAGTTTCTCTTGGTTGTGCGGGAAAATCTGACACCAACAACTATGACACATTCAAAGTAACTCAAATCACCTTTCTTCCCCAATTCTGATGCTCTATTTTAGCTTCAGCTGGTCTTCTTGACCTTGACTACATGCCTGAATGCATTGAGTTGCTGCCATGAGTTTGGCTGAACAGGTGGACCTAATAAAGTGTCCGGTGAGTGTACATCTGTGATGTAGAGAAACAGAGTTCATCAGTTTTATCATGATTCATTTGAGAAAGCACTTAAAAAGTGTATTTGGGGTTCAATCTCATGGTTAATATCACCATGTGGGATAGGTGGCTGGTCAAAAACAATTATAGCATATGAAAGGAGACCCTCCAGCGTGCAATTCCAGCATGTTGTTCTGCAAGGATTTTGAAAAAAGGAGTTCTTCAGGACCTAAGCGTTTCATCAATATGACTTTATTAGAAAATTATTTTGACACAGAAAGAATCATAGCTAGAAGATGAGCCCGGTATGAAAATGTATATTTAAAAAAAGCCTTAGTTACAGTTGTTGTACAAAGAAAATCATCTGATTCTGAGGGCATCTGGTGGGAGGCACTGATTGATTTTTCAGACACATACATGGTGAAGAAAGGTTCATTTCTAAAGCTGAATATTTGCTCAGCATCATCATCAGTATACCTTTTCATTTTGGCTTCTCACAGGCACGATCAAAAGAGGATATCAGGACAATTACAGCGGCTTGCTGTCTCGCTGAATCAGTAGCAGACCACTGAAATGAGCTAAACAGAGTGCAAAATATATGTCTCAAAAAAGAATTTTAACTGCAAACATGCACTGGCTTCTTTTTTTTTTAATGAAACAAACAAAGGGAAGGAACTCGCCAATATTTCTCATCCTCCCTTGCGTAGGTGTCGAGCAATCAGCAACAGATTAATCCACAGTCATATCAGGTGCAGCATGCATATGCACACAGGTGCTGCACTGCCTCTCCTTGCTTAGTCCTTCATCTCCACTCCCTCCAGCTGTGTTTGTTAGACTCTGCCTATCCTTTCTCCTTCCTTCTGTTTCTTTTTTTTTTTGCCTTGTGTATAAGCAAGCAACTGTGGGTGCGTGTATCCTCGTGTGTGTGTGTGTGTGTGTGTGTGTGTGTGTGTGTGTGTGTGTGTGTGTGTGTGTGTGTGTGTGTGTGTGTGTGAGAGAGAGAGAGAAAGAGAGAGTGTGTGTGTGGTCGTGTCAGGAGCTCAAGGCTGCATTTTTCCTCCTGCTTTGGAATAAATTACAAGGAGCTCTTTTCCTCAACCACATGAAGTTCCCACACTGCACACACACGTACACACAAATGTGTAAGTCTAAGAGACAACAACATGAATGGAGAGCAGAAGCTAAACATTTAAAATGGCAAATGGAAAAAAAGACCGTTTGCTATAAAAGAGTGTGTGTGTGTGTGTGTGTGTGTGTGTGTGTGTGTGTGTGTGTGTGTGTGTGTGTGTGTGTGTGTGTGTGTGTGTGTGTGTGTGTGTGTGTGTGTGTGAGTGTACCTGTATCCTGAATGCAGAGTGTCCTTGCAAACTGGCTGCATGTCCTGCTGACGTGAGAGGAGAGCGTGGTAGAAAGGAATATTATGTCCACTATTATCAAAGTGTGCTCATCATTTAACACAAATATGAGACAAGAGACATAACAGATTCACACCTGGTCTCTGGACTTATTTTTGCTGTTAGTTTGCTAGCATGACATGATGCTTAACTGCTTAAAAAAAGATCTGGAAAAAAAAAAAAGGTCTGTAATAATTGCAACAAAGCTGTAAATATACAGATCCATACTTTGGTATGCAACTAAATGCAAAAACAAAAACAAAAAAATGAAGATAAACTTGAACATTCAGAAAACACAGTTTCCTGAAACCTTCTAATACAGCAGAGTTTTCAGACAAGTTAGCCAAATATTATTAAAAAGGAATATCAAGCTTTTGGGTTAACCTCCAAGCATCTGGCACAAGCTTTACCTTTAACACTGATCAGTTGACAAAAGCAAAAAAACTTCTTACTTTTCTGTTTTTATTTTTTATTTATTTAATTATTTTACATTAGATCATGATTTATATATCTTTGATCTTGGCACCTACCAGGGAGGGGGAGAAGAGGATGGAGTGAAGAAGGACATGCAAACTGTTGGTGTGACAAAGGAGGATGCTAGGGACAGGGTGATCTGGCGATAAATGATCTGTTGTGGCAACCCTCCAAAGAAAGTAGCCACCAGTCATTTGCCCAAAGAACTGCCACTTGCTGGATATTTTCCTCTTCTTCAGACCGTTTTCTGCAAATCCTAGAGACGGTTGTGTAAAAATCCCAGCACGTCAGAAGTTTCTGACAAACTCAGATCAACCCAACAATTATGGCACATTCAAAGTCACTTAAATCACCTTTCTTCTCCATTCTGATGCTCAGTTTGAACTTCACCAGTTTGCCTCGACCACATCTGCATGCCTAACTGCATCGAGTTGCTATCATGTAATTGACTGGTGTACATAATTAAATGGATGGTGAGTGTATGTTGTGCTGCACATTGGTATAGCAACACAATAAAAAACTGTTGTGTCATGCACTAAAGTATTTTAGCCAGTTAAGTGAGGACCAGTCTGATATTTCCATCTGCACTCATTAATATTCATGTTACTGCTCTGTTCATGGGCTTCACCACTATTCCATGTGCATACAGTACATGGAAAGCCAGGGGCAGGGAGAGGAGCAGCAAGCCCTCAACACAGATGAGAGCGGGAGCACGTGGCAACAGAGATGATAAAGATACTGATTTAGTCAGATATAGCAAACATACAAGAAACTGGTGTGGCCTTGGGTTGCAAAGAGGTTTGCAGATGCACAGCCGGCAGACTAAAGCAGTTACATGAGATAGCCAGTTGGATGCATGTGGATGTATGGAAGGGTGTTAGCTGAGCCATCACTTGATGTAGGATGGCATTAAGTGACCTGCCTTCGTGGGCTGCCTGAACTAGCTTGATTTAGCAAAAATGGTCTTTCCTAAATATGAGGACAAATATAGAATTTTATATTTATTTACTGTTTATTTTTTTGTATGGGAAATGAGGAGCATCTTATTAAAGGGTTATGCACCATTTGATGATATGAAAAAATACACACATATCAAGGTGGATACTCTGTTCTGCCAGTTGTTACACAGTAGAAAAACACATATAACTCCACCCAACAGAGACCTCCTACATCCTCATACTCCCTCGAGCTTTTCACACGCCCCCAGCATTCACCACTACATGACAGAAAACACCAAAACACCTCACATGTCTCTCTAGCTGACCTGGCACTGAACCCTGATGGGCAAAAGCATTCATATCAAATGTGGAGTGTGGGCCAGAGACAATATCAGAGTAAAAGACACAAAAGAAGACACACGAGAAAAGTGAAACTCCTCTGTGGACCCAAGCAAGCTGAAATGATGCTGGTAATGATACTCATGATGTTGCTGGTTGTTACGATAAAGACGGCAGCAGCCTCGGCGCGCGGCTCTGAAACGGACATCAGACATGGATTTCAGCCCAGTTTGGCCAAACGAACCATGTGCCCGTCTTACCTGCTGACATTTGGAGTCACAGCACTTCCCTCCAACATCTCCAGCACTCAGTGCCTGTGAGTACACACACACACACAAACACACACACAGTGGATGCAGTGGCTCTGTTGTAGATGTTTACCTTGCATTTTTCACCTCCACTTTCTCCAACAAAATTCCTCAAAATGCATGTAATACCAACTTTTTTCCCCCATCATTGTTAAATTATAGTAATCTACAATGGGCAGCAAGTGCCAGAAGTAAACTGTTACTCTGCAGTGTACTTGCTGTAATCAACAACAGTGTAATATCATAATAAATTGCTGTGGAGGATGAAGCTTTATATTATGATACTGTCAGCTGTTTGGTTGCTCTTATTTGTCTTTGTGGTTCTGCCTCATTCTTCATCCGTACAATCCGTGTACAGAGGATTGGCTGAACTTTCAAACAATGGCATCGAAATCTGTAGAGAAGTGAAGCCAGTGATGCTGCTGCTGCTTAGGTCCTAATTAATCCCCATTCTGTTTACTGCCTGCATGGAAAACCCCTTTAATAAGCTTTTGAGGAGATGTATGCACCAGTCTTTTTCCTCCTGCCTGTCACTTTTCTGTCACCTTTCTTTTCTGGTATTAAGTATTTGAAGATTGTATTTGATGGCATGTTTACATTTGTCTTTCTCTGCCACTTACAAGCGATAGATACAGTAAGCAATGTTCCAAATCAAAGCACCAGAGTCCAAAAGATGCAACCTTTTTGCGTTTCTTATGGACCGAGCTTTATAATAATACAATAATACATATAGTGGAATAACCACAAAACACATCTAGCAAAGTTGCTGCTGTTTTGTAGTGTGAGCAGATCTCCAAATGATGAGCAAACTGACTTTGATTTGTAAAATTGGTAACATCCCTCTGACTGGCATGTCAGTAATGCAGCAAATACATCTATAAATCCCACCGCCCGTTCGCCGCCTTAAAGCAATTCTGTGGGTATGAAATGTTTACAAATCCAAATCCCATCTCGTGAACGTGCACAATCATTTGGACGTTCCTGTCTAATCCTCACTCATCTCCTGGACGAGTGGCTCAGTTTTGCGCTGAACTTGCGGGTGCTGCTTTTATTAAACATTAAACATGAACTCAGGAAATGTATGCAAAGCTTTTCCGCTCAGCCTCCACGTCTTGCAGCGCAGCCACAGCTGCTTATTGTTGGCCGCTGAGCAGGTAGCCACAGGTTAAAGACTGCCTGTGGAGTTCTCTTGTAAACAAACAAAAGGGGGAGTTTAAAGTCGGTGTTCCTCAGCAGGGTTATTAGCTTGCAGCTTTTGTTACCAAGAAAGAAAAAAATTTACGTTTAGTGCACAGAAATCTAGTTATTTCTTCTTTCATGGAGTCACTTTAACCTCCAGTGCTTGTTTAAAGTTGATGCGATTCATTTCAGTGTCTTTCACACACTTGTGCAGAGCTGAAGGTGATTGCCATTCATAGTAAACAGTAACTTTTTTTTGCTTTGGCTGCCTAAACATTTGCAAGGAATCTCAAGGCCTTCCAGAGAAAGAGACAGGGTGAAGTAAAGATTAGAATCGCCCAAAGCATTTATACAAACTTCTATCTAGACGTACACAGGAACAGTTTAGCTTAGTAACATAATCTTACTCACAAGAAAACAAAGCAAAACAAAGAAAAAAGCACGTGGCCCGTGAGTAAATACATCTGCCGCACACGCAAGACAAGGACACACTTTATGGCAGAAGAAGCAAACATCCCAAGAGATGCACTGTGAACTCCCAGGTGGCGATGCGTGTGTTCTCATCTGCTCTAATTTGCTCAAAGGTCAAGGCTCGGGAACAGTGGGGATATTTACAAGTATGCGGCAAGTATGCAGCAATGGATGACCATTTCAGATGCAATCCACAGCAACCACATCCACAAAGCTTGGGAACTTGTGTAGACTCCCTTCACATAATGAGCAACTGACTTTCTTCACTGGTCAACATGCACACAAAGCCCTGCAATCCCTGTGATCGGTGTTGTAGTGCTGAGAGCTGATGTAAGTGGCTGTTTCTGCATCAACAGGGAAGTTACGCAGACGCAGATTAGAGAGATCCAGCAGGGCGCCCTCTCCAGCCTGCAGCACCTAATGGAAGTGTAAGTGTGCGCCTGTCGATTATGTTTGTTCTTTGATGCAGAGCATAATGTACTGAGGAGGTCAAAACACATGAGATAGGAACCATCCAAACAGACTGGGAATAATTCAGTTCTATTCCTGGTAACACAGCTTAATGTGCAGATCAATTTTATATGCAATACATACAAATTATCGCAGTCTAAATTCATGTTTGACAAGAGTTAGACTTATTCATTTTACGCTTATGTCACTGTATACAGCAGCACTGAGGTCACCTCCCGTGTTTCCACATAATAACTTTATAATTAGCAAACAATTAACAGATGGGGGTTTATTTCAAATTAAACTGGTCTTTCTTTCCACTGCTACTAATGATTTTCATTAGTGATTAAAACATTGATCACCACGTTCAAGCAAGGATGTTTCTCAGCTTCAAAATTTAAAAATAGTTGCAGATGCTGACTGACTACCCGATCAATTGACTAATCATTTCAGCTCTTACATGTTGAAGTGAAAAGGAAGCAATCTAGGCTCAAATAGACTGAAATCTTTTATAACAGACTGAACTGTTTTGTTGCTTTTGTTGCCAAATTTTAAAAACAATAAAAAATTTTCTTGCGTTTACTGCCCATCTTAGCACCATATCAGAGAACGACATGCTGGAGAGTATCGGTGCGTTTGCCTTTGCTGGCCTCCTGCACCTCACCAAAATGTGAGTATACTGATTTCTAAAAGCCGCTGACTGCATGAAGCAGGTCTTGCCCAACATGCTTATGTGTTTAGTCTTTGTAATGGAACATGAAGAGCTCCAGCCTCTGAGGAAGATCACCCAAATAGTAGTAAGCATGCCAGGGTGGCAGAGACAAAACACTCCAAAGAATGAGTGTGAATGAATAATTGACTGCATTTTTTTTATACATACATCATATTCTTGTGTTTCCCTCAGATTAATATCTAAAAATGCTGCTTTGAAGAGTATCGGGGCTTTTGCTTTCTCTGACCTACCCGAACTCAGCGAGATGTAAGTATAACTGGCAGGATACCATGAAACCCCAAACCAGTCATTTATATTTATGAGAATATGACTGAATTTCTTACTTTCAGAATCATAACGAAGTCAAAACACCTGAGCTTCATCCACCCAGACGCATTCAGGAACATCGCGAGACTACGGTTTTTGTGAGTACTCAGTGAGAGTTCAGCTTTCTATTTTAGTTTGTGTCTCTCAAAGCTGATTGTGAGTCCAAAATGGGTCACGGGTGACAGCCCTACTTCTGACAGCCCTCACTACCAAAGACGTTATTTTTTAATGAGCTCGGTTCCTCCCGTGTCACCCTTCATCCCAAAAATAAAAAAAAATTTTAAAAAGTATTTTTTCCCACAAAATGACTTAGAGGCCATCTCATGCATCCCGCTTTAATTTGTTGCAAACAAAAGAAACATTCTTTTATGTTTTTTGAAACAATCTCAAAGTAACAGTTTATGAAGAACACTGCTGTGCTGGAATCCCTTACAGGCATTTTTAACTGTTACTGTTTGTCCCAATTTGTAATAACTGGGACACACAAACACAGCAATCTGTGGTGAAAAATAAATAAATAAATAAAACCATTACTTTTTTTAAAGAGGGGCACCTTAGTGCAAATTTAGCTTGTTATTTAAAAAAAAGTTTATTTGGAGGTTATTCCCAGCTCCATAGTGTTATTCTAGCTTTTGAAAATTTCGTAGTTCAAAATAATCTTTATTTACCTTGATGCAGCCCCTCACTTCATCCATTGTAGGAAACAAGCTAAGCAGGTGGGTGGGGTATCTGGACTCTGAGCCATACCTGGTGATGACAAGAAATATCGGCCCTCTTTGACATCACACAGTGCCAAAAGTGGAGCAAAACTGCCTGTGGCCTGAGCTTTTGGCTCAAGGGGATTATTTGGATATATATGCAAAACTTGGCTGATCCAGAGACGCGGTGATCGGCTCTGTTGCCTCACAGCAAGGAGGTCCTGGGCTGGAAATTGTGCATAGCTGATTCATGTTTGAATTTGAATGTGAATTACTGTCTGTCTCTATCTGTTAGGCCTGTGATAGACTAGCAACTTTTTAATTGCTGATCCTGGAATCCAAAACCGTTACAAAGGTCCAGGAGTTAAACTGGGAATCCTCAAAAGGAGGAAGCATGCGGAATCAGACATGAATGTACAGATGATCAAAGGCAAAGGCCAAGGGAAACATAGGACTGCATAAATATAGATACACAGGGGTGATAAGTAAGTAGGCACAGTTGGGAAGGAAACACAGAGGAAAACAATCAGACAGAGAGATGAACCTAATGAGGCAAATAATCACAAAAAGGAGGGAAAGGAACAAAAATAGGAAATAAAACCAAAGCAGCACATATGCGAAAATAAATCCAAGAGATAGTTAGGCATGAGGACTAACACTAAATATGATAAAAGAGACTGGAGAACACAGAGAACAGGGGAAAGGGCATATACAACGATACACAAAGATACACAACAAAAACAGCAGGGACCAAGACACAACAAATAGTCTCTACTATAAAACTATAAAACATATTGGACCTCATTTGCAAACAGTGCAATCCATGTACCAGACCATTTTCAGAGGAATGCTTTTTAAGTTTTGTTTTTTAAGCCACTTAACACAGACCGAATCCTTCAAGCATAAAAAGGCTCCTAACTCAAGGTGTGAACCAGTGTTGCGCCTACAGACAACTTAGCAAAGATTTAGTTTTAAACTGTAGCTTTAGGCACTTTGTTACTGGCAGCCTGTTGCAAAAACATATCATTTGTTCCTGTTTCTTTAGTTGAATCTATGAAAAATGACAAAATCAACACAGTTTGAAAAACATAAAATAGCATTTTTTCACCAACATGTTGACTCCCAAAGAGCTATGAGAATTTTAAACACTGTTTTTGTTTTATATACTGTAATTAATTTTATGTTTGCACACGTTTTACACCCATTTCCCATTTTCCCAGCAAAATATAAAGAAATGAGGCGTGGCTCGAGACTTTTGCACAGCACTGTATATCAAATTAGCACTTGGCCGTGTGCTTGTGGACTCCTGGCGGTCCCTACTGTTTGAACCAAGGCTCTGGTGTCTTGTGTTATGTTAGGATGGTAGATACCTACTGAGCTTCAGCATGTTTGTTTCCTTATTTCATTTTACTATTTAGCTTAAACCAAAGCAAGTGTTAGAATAACCAGAGTGACAGGCGGTCTTCTGAGTGTTTGCAGGCATTTTATAGAAACTGAATGTCTAATTTATCTCTCTGCAAATTTTATCTAATTTATTACAATGGATGAGAGAGTGTCTGTGATGTTATCACTGCTACTCTCTGCTTAGTGTCTGTTTTTCAGAGGTTACTGTTTAGTTACATTTTCTGGTTAAATCTTTGCTTCACAGGACCATCTCCAACACCGGGCTGAGGATTTTTCCAGACTTCTCCAAGATCCATTCCACTGCCTGCTTTCTGCTGTAGGTCTCAGTACAATTATACACGCCTCCACACGTGAATTTATAGGCTATTATATGCACACAGAATTAAATGCTCCCATAAGAAATCACACCACTAATCATATAATACTGCAGTCAAAACCCAGCAGTTCCTACCAGACTATCAAGAACACACACCATCTGTCCCTAGATGTCAGCCTTTAAAAATCCATATTCAGACTGTCTCCCATTGGACATTCATCAGCTTCAAACAGACAGTGGATTAGATAGGCACTGCTGAAAGATTCCTAATGTTTTGCACCTTCTGGTGTTTTTTTTTTCTACTACTTACATACCAGTGTTGGCCATTAATCTTGAAGTTTTTGATCTTTGTACTGCTTAGGGATCTGCAGGACAACAGCCACATAAAGAAAGTCCCTGCCAATGCCTTCAGAGGCCTCTGCACTCAAACTATCGCAGAGATGTAAGTGATTCATCTTTTTTTTCTTTTTTTTTAGAAACACATCACCCTCACAGATCCGAGTGGGCATTGCATGCACAGTGATGAATGTTCCCTGAAATGCTCTCTGCCCTCTCCTTTTTCTGCACTTCATACTTTTATTTCTATGCATCACTTTTTATGTAATTATTTCTTTGCTCTTTCCTTTTCAGCTGCAGATCACTAATCCTGCTGAAAATCACATATTGAATTAGGATCAAAAAGAATTCAATTTTTTTTTTGCTTGATTGTTTTCTTGAGTAAATAATGTACCTACCTAATGTACCCTTCTCTTTCTCTCTCTCTCTGCTTAGGTAGATAGATAGATAGATAGATAGATAGATAGATAGATAGATAGATAGATAGATAGATAGATAGATAGATAGATAGATAGATAGATAGATAGATAGATAGATAGATAGATAGATAGATAGATAGATAGATAGATAGATAGATAGATAGATAGATAGATAGATAGATAGATAGATAGATAGATAGATAGATAGATAGATAGATAGATAGATAGATAGAGTTTAAGTTATTGCTGCTAAAGGTGATTCTAACAGCCACTGCGTCATGGGGTGGCCATTCAGTTGGCTGATAACAAAGAACTGAATGGAATAAATGACCTAATATAGATCTAAAATCATAGTTAACATTAGTTCCACCCCGACCAGTTCCAACAGTGAAAATGCAGCTTAACTGTTAATGCATCACTGATATCAATCCTGTATTACTGAAGCCGATGTGCCCTTTTTGTTCTGAATACTTTTGCTGACAGCAGTACTTTTAATTGTACCAGTAGTTTAACCATTCGGATAATGTGCCTATATAATCAGGAGCTCCAGCCAGCAACAGGTTAGTATAGCTTAACGTTGATGACAGCATCAGATGCTTTAGCTGTTCTCAAGCTAAAGCTATTTTTGGCTGCTCCCTTGTCACATGGGGTTGCCACAGTGGGTAGTTCCACATGTTTTGATTTGACTGTCAACTGATTTCAAGCTCATTAATGAAAATCTTCTTTTTTCAAATGATAAATTGCGGTTTTACAGGGATGATATGTTTGACTATTTCTTAGCTCTAAGTGGCTTATCAGGCAGTCAGGAAGTTACTGCACCTGTCCAACAAATAATCTGGCACATAACCCCATGTAGAACAGTTTTTGGGGGTTTTTTTTACACTTACAAAAAACAATATAATGTGTTAACTGATGATTCTTACAGGAGGGAGTAGGTGGGTTTTTGAAACCTTTGGTTGGTGCCAGGCTAGTTATTATGTATTACTACCATTTCCTTTCAGGCTTTGTACTAAGGTAACTCAGAAGGTGTGGTATTGCTTATAGAAAATAAACGTCAGATTTCCTTTTACATGTAAAAATATGTGAGTGCTGCTCACTCATCATTTCTGCAGCTAGCAATTCACTCTGCAGTCCCCTTTACCTCTAATGCACTCTGATCACTGGGACTTAAACTGCATAGTCTTCAGCTTATGAAGACCACAAACCTACTCTAAAGTCTGTGTGTGATTAATAAATATTTGTTCAAATTCAAAGCTTCAGGGCCACTATTGGTAGACTGTGACTCTGCACCCAGACTTCAAAGCAAGTTTCTTATTCTGTGACTAAACAGCAAAAAAAAAAAAACGAACAAAACCGTCTTTATTTGTGCAGCTTTTATCCAGAGAATTCAATGTTCTGTAGTTCATTCAACAGCGCCAGGTTATTTGTTTTTATTATCAATTTTTTTTTTCCTGCCAGGATTTGTACTATGATAATCCAGAAGGCTGCTGGCTGTAAATTGATAGAAATGGATAAAGGGATGCTATCAATCACATTGAACACTCAGCAATGAGAATCTGGATGTTTCTTCCATAAATGTAGGAAGCTTCCAGCAAAACAGTTTGATGGCAGCCTCTGCGATCCACAGCAGAAGAGGAGAAAGCAGAAAAAGCATCAGAAGACGACGACGTGATCATATTTAGGCTTTACTCAGTGTGACTAAAACCCTGTGTATTTGCACGGCTTTAGTCACTGAGAACAAAAGAATTGCAAACACTAAAATTGGCATTAATGGTTAAATAAGTTTACTGTTGGAAATGTTCTGTGTTGGAGCCACATGACTGTAATTTGGCTTCTCTTTCTAATGACAGACGGCTCACCAGAAACGGCATCAAGGAGGTGGCAAGTGACGCCTTCAATGGAACAAAGATGCACAGATTGTGAGTCACAGGCAGAGACACAATTACAAACAGAAGATCCCCCCCCCAAAAAACCCCGTACAAATTTAACTCCTCTCTCTCTTTCTGTCGCCCTTGCTCTCAGGTTCCTAAGAGGCAACCGACAGCTTACTCACATCAATCCCAGTGCCTTTGTGGGTTCCAGTGAGTTGGTGGTACTGTAAGCATGACATCCAACAGTAACTCATGCCTAAATGATTCACCCTCTTCATCATTGCTTATTAAGCAATACGTAACTGAACCAAGTAGGTTACATAAC
>JAMQGT020010889.1:10000-13691 GCA_024447675.2 Pterophyllum scalare | reverse complement strand
TGACCGGTTTGGCAGTGGGTCAGTAATGTGTGGGGTGGCATTTCTTTGGAGGGCCGCACAGCCCTCCATGTGCTCGCCAGAGGTAGCATGACTGCCATTAGGTACCGAGATGAGATCCTCAGACCCCTTGTGACCATCTGCTGGTGCAGTTGGCCCTGGGTTCCTCCTAATGCAGGACAATGCTAGACCTCATGTGGCTGGAGTGTGTCAGCAGTTCCTGCAAGATGAAGGCATTGAAGCTATGGACTGGCCCACCCGTTCCCCAGACCTGAATCCGATTGAGCACATCTGGGACATCATGTCTCGCTCAATCCACCAACGTCACGTTGCACCACAGACTGGCTCAAAAAAGAAATTGTGATAAGATATAAACAAACAACCAAAGAAAAACATGTATATGTTTTTATGTACATAAATACAAACAGAAATGGTGTATGAATATTAACACTTGTCCACCAGATTTCCTTTGTACAAACAGAAAAACAAATGAACAGCACAGAATTTATATACATAATATATTCGGCCATATAAAGATGTCAGTTTTCTTGGTGGTTATTTGTCTCAGTGTTTAAGCTTCTCCATTTAATGCCATTTAGTCTCCATATTTCAGAAATCTGAGGAAATCCATACACAACAGATGCACCCTTTTGTGTGCAATCTCCAGATGTCACTTCATTTTAAGATGCAGGTATTGGTCATAAATGTCACAGCTGAGCTTCAGTCTGTGGTGTAAAGTCATATCTTTCTAAGTTGCAAATCCAAAACCTATTCCTACAGCAGAGATTTGTGAGTCAAAGTACACTCTAAATGAAAGAATCAGTCCAAATGTGTCTCTTCAGCTTGATTTCAAACTGAAATTCTGATCATAATCTGCTCCAGACCAAGATATGTGTTCAGTTGCCAGAGCCAGCATAAACAACAATGAAAAACAATAATATAGGTCATAGCGCAATAACCCATTAACACCCATCTGTCCTATGACTTTTTTTTTTTTCGACATTTAGCTCAATATTTTTACTCTCCCTCTCTCTCACTTCATTTTCTTGTCTGCTTATGGGCAGGAAGCAGTTACACACTCTATGCTTTGCTGAAAGTCATAGAGGGCAAACATGCAGAATAAAACTTAATCTTTCCTTTCTTGATTCATATCCATGACACATTTCTTTTTTTTTTTTAAAGAAATAATTAACGGGAACAGAAGCAGATGATCCAACAGAGGACAAGTGGAGAGTGAAACAATACTTAGAGCAAAGAAGGCACAAGGCACAGAGACTGGCAAAATAAAACAGGAAATGAGAAGACAGGAAACAGAAAAGCAAACTTGACACCACAAAGGGAGGGGGACACACTGAGGAAAACTGACCCAAGAGACTCCACACAACAGAGAGGGACACTATGGGACAAAACAGGGGACAACCAAACTCTAAAGACACAGGAAGAAAGGAGAACACACAAAATATAACTACACAAATCAAGGATATTACCACGAAACTTTCAGGGAATAAAGTATAAACAAAGATAAATCACTAAAGTTACTTTGGTGTTGTTCTAATCATAAATGATGAGGTCATCAATTTGGTTTTATTGGTTGAAACTTTCATAATGCAATATTCCCTTAACAATCAGAGGTATCACAGGTATACAAGAAAACTTGAATAGAATGCATGTCTGATAAGGTGTCCATGCCTTAAGTATGCACTCAGTGATATATTATTAATTAATATTTTTAGTATTTCTGGTCAGAAAAAAAAGCAAAGTATTTTTCTTAGGAAAATCTCTGCTATTATGGCTGCTATCAGCTGGGATCTACCGTCTTTGTATCAGTATATATATTTCAATATAGAATTCAATCAACATTAATGGTTTATTTGTTCATATTAAAAAAAATCAAACATGCAAGGTAGTAATGGTGTTTGAGGGAAAATGTACATGAGCTAAACATATCTGCCATCTTAATTTTGACTTTCATAATTCCATGTAGTCTCAAAATTATTACAAATTATTTAACTCAATAACTTTAATGGGCACATATCATGCTTTTAAATCCTTTCTTTTCATATGTAAATCATTCACTTGTGGTCTATATAAAGCTTTGGTCTGAATTCCTCGTTATCAAGTGATCAATATGCCGCAGTGCTGTGTCCCTGGTTGTTTTAACCAATCCGACTTTACCGATGAGAAAGAGAAGAGGAAATGGCTGCAGTTGATAAGGTATGTTACAATCTTCTTTAATAGTGAACAGTCACTGGTTCTGTCATTGCTGTTTATTTAGGAGCATTTGGACCCGGAAATGACGTCGGAGTTAAAGACCGGATTGTAGCTCCACAGACCCCTTTTTACACCTGTTCTGAAGCACATCTTAGAGCAACTCAATTTGGTGCAGTCTCTTTAAATGTGAATGAGACATGCACCCAACAGCCAAACATTTTGACTTGTCTACTTTGAACTTCCTGCACTCCCACACACTCAAAGTACACAAAAAATGTATTTAAGGGCTAAACAATTGGATTTTGCATATTTCCCTTAAATAAAAGTTCCATAAAATTACATGAAATATTGTTAATGTAATTTTTTAAAAAAGCACAGTTAAACAAGAAAACCTAGACTCTACATTTATTTTGTAAAAAAAAAAAAACCTGCTAAAAAGCTGTCACCATGGAAACATCAAAAGTGATGTACTTGACTCATTATGACACAACTGTTGTAAATTCATAGAAAAGTTGCCAAGTTTGATGGTTCTAGCTTAAGGCATTCAGGAGTTATACGGCCTTTGTTGACTCACTGATTACCAGGTTCACTGATATGTTCACAAGTATTATCTGAAATGTGTCCGTTTGCTAAACATGTCAGTGAGACTCTTCTCATCACAAACTGAATCATTGAATTCAGGTGTTTCAGTCACTTCCATGGCCACAGGTTTATAAACCATGCACCTAGGCATGCAGAGCTGCTTCTACAAACATTTGTGGAAGAAATGGCTCGCTCGCAGGAGCTCAGTGAATTCCAGCGTGGTACTGTGATTGGATGCCACCTGTGCAACAAGTCCAGTCAGAAAATGTCATCACTATTAAATATTCAACAGTCAACTCTTAGCGGCATTATAACAAAATAGAAGCAACTCAGCCACAAAGTGGTAGGCCACACAAAATCACAGTGGTCAGCGGATGTTGAGGCACATAGTGAACAGAGGTCACCTGCTTTCTCCAGAGTCCATTGCTACAGACCTCCAAACTTCATGTCAAATTAGCTCAAGAATAGTGCATTAGGAGCTTCATGGAATGGGTTTCCCTGGCTGAGCAGGGGTTGTTATTGAGGAGTTGGGCTCGGCCCCTTTAGTTCCACTGAAAGGAACTCTTAATGCTTCAGCAAACCCAGACACTGAATAATTTCATGTTCCCAACTTTGAGGGAACAGTTTGGAGATGACCACATCCTGCGCACACCAGTGCACAAAGCAGGTCCATAAAGACATAGATGAGCAAGTTTGCTGTGGAAGAACTTGACTCACCTGCACAGAGTCCTGACCACAACCTGACAGAACAACTTTGGGATGAATTAGTGGAGACTGTGAGCCAGGCCTTCTCATCCAACATCAGCTCACAAATGAGCTTCTGGAATAATGGTCAAAAATACCCATAAACACACCCACACCTTGTGGAAAGCCTTCCCAAGTCAAGCCAAGCCATGCCAAA
>JAMQGT020010889.1:0-5000 GCA_024447675.2 Pterophyllum scalare | reverse complement strand
ATCTGGTTTAATCTACCCAGCAACCTTGTGTACTCCATGCTGTTTCTATACAGAAAAGGTAAATTTGTGTGTTGAAAGAATAACAAACAATGAGGATAAGCATAACATTATTTTGAAAACAAACAACAGATAAAGACCAAAACAACAGGAGAATAAGATCAGGAAAAAAATACGTTAATGGATTTTTTGTTCCTTTTTTGGATGTGGTTGCAGAATAACCCAAAGCTGAAAATTCAAGTAGCTCTAACATGTTAGTGTCTTACAAGTTTATTATGGGCCATAAAGCTCCCAGTAAGTTTATTTGAGTATCCCTTTGTTTAGTCTTTTCTTATTTTACTGTGTTACACTTTGTTTACCACCATGTTGCCAGATTCGTGTCCCAGCTGTTTCCTGAGCTCTCCGTCACAGCTGATTAGAGCACTGACTGAAATCAGCAGTTTCTCATTAATAATTGCCTTTATTTCTCTTTATAGTTTCATAATTGTCTAAAAACACTGATGAACCTCTGGCATAAACTGATATGATTCTGATTTTTTTTTCTTGCTGTATTTTGAGTTGCTGATCTTTCTTCTCAGTCATTCTTGTGGTTTTGATTTTTTGTGATGCTCAGTTTTAGATTTTTGTTTTCACTTTTGGCTGTTCTAGTGATGAGTTTCAGTTTTGTGTGCCTTTCCGTGGGTTTCTGTCTTGATTTGATTGTATTAGATATTGCAGTTCTTCCCTGTGTGCGTGTCTCCCTCTGTCTTGCCTTTGTGAGTGTATCGTTGCTTTCCTGGTTTATTTTGGTAGTTGCTTTTCTTTGTGTGTCTCTTGTGTTTTGACTCTTTGTATTTGTGATCCTTAGATTACCTGATCACTCAAATTGTGATAGATTGATAACATAAACAACTAATGCAGAAGAAATATTATAATCAGTTTTACAAATAGTCTTAAACATCTTTAGCATGATAAAAATTATAGACTGTGTGTTCAGTAGCAAATATTAAAATTGAATAATAATGATACAGATGCAGTATAATTAAATTCTGTATGTTGTGCCATCCTGAGGTTCTGTCTGGATGTATTTTCATTAAACTTTTTATAACAGTTCATTTATCAAGTGTTTTTTGACTCGTTTTTCAGTTTGTCACTGTTATTTTTTTTTAAATGCAAGTGAAACATTTGAGCTAAACTTAAGGGGGCACAGAGGTGGTGTGGGGAGCTGCAATAATTTGACCAGCACAGTACATTTGGAAGAAATACACATAAAGAGTTCATAGAGGAGAGACACAGACACCTACAACACAAAAACAAACACTTATAAGGTTTATGTTTTTTTAATCACTAGAATCAACAAAGTTTAAATTCAAAATTGCATGAATGAGTAAAATATGCAGAAAAAAACTGAATATTTGACAAAGTTATACAGTTTTTATGAACTCAGCAGTTTTCCAGCTCACTTGAAGCAGAAAATAGGACTGAGTTTAAGTATAAATTCCAGGTTATTTGAGTCACACACACAAAGCAAAAAATATATATATTTTAAGGGTGACTTACAAAAGGCTTCTGTAGAGGCTCATGAAACCCAGTATTATCTTATGGTACTGACTGTAGTTCAATAAGAAGAGATCATTTTGAAAAGTTGATTATTTATTGATATACAGAATTCAATAAATCTATTTGGCGGTTAGACTGCGATGGCCCATCAAAGACAAACAGAATCCCAGCGATGATTGGAATTAGGGGCAGCATGCCCCCGGAGTCTACACGCTGGTGGTGGTGAAGATAAGGATGGAGGCTTGGATGGTGCACTGAATGATTTGGATGAGGTGGAGATGGGATGTGGCACATGATGGGGAGGCTTTGAAATGTCTTGATGTGGGAGCTTATGATGTTGGCCTGCTTCTCATCTCTGAATTTTTTCCTGAAAGACTCCTCTTTCTGTAGGTTAGTGAACTCTCTCACTTTTGTAACCATATCTAGATATTCAGCATGGATCTGATTGGCTGCGGAAGGTCATGTGGTTATCCAGAGGTGAGCAGAAGGAAGCAGACTCCCCCTGATGAGGTCTGTCAGCAGCACATCAACTGAGGTGGATTTTGTAACATATTTGAAGATCTCAGTGTTGTGGAAGTCGACACTCATCCAGACCATCAAAGTAGATTCCTGCTTCTTTGATTTCAGTAAAGAAGTGATGAACAAGTTCCACTGAACTGAACTTCTTATTTTTCAGCAGATTCAGCTCTCTGACAGTGAATGGAAACATGAACTGGATGTCCTGGTTGGTTTTATTTTCAGCCCAGTCCAGGGTGAACTTCTGTGTTAGGAATGTTTCTCCGATTTCTGCCACTCCCGTTGTCAGCACTGTTCTGACTAGTTTGTCTCTTTCAGGTGACATTTTAAAGATGTCTTCGCATCTGATTTTTGTTTCTGCTTTCATAAAAAATGCATGTGTCTGACCTCAGGTTCATTGTTGACCTCTCCCCTCCCTCCCTCTGTGATGTAGAGCTCTGTGTAGATTTGATTCAGAATGGAAGTTTGTGCTTTATCAATGTCCTCAAACACACACTGGAACTTCTTCTTCATGTTAGATTTAAGTTTACACCTAAAACATGGACGGCAGTTTTCAACAGAAAAGAAAAATAATTAAATAACGATTTCAATAGAAATACAGCAGTTTCTTCAGAATTCCTTTATGAAAACAAATCCTCTCACTGCTCAGAAGATAGACATTCTTCCTTCGAAGGATGAAACAAAAGGACCTCCTTTTGCTTCATTCTCTGAAGGAAGTGCACTGTGAGCTTCAGAAATGCCTCTCTTCTGATCCTTTGCTCCTCATCCTCATTCTGATTTTCTAAGAATTCTTGATAATTCTTCATTCTTCATTTTCATTCTTCACAAAAGTAACAATGATGTCCTCCAGCAGCTGGAAGAGAATAAATTACACTAGCCAAATGCACAGGACGTCAGAGCTATGTTGGCAGATGAGGACCCCAATGTAGGACACTTAACTCGGGCGTAACTGAGCGGTGTCACCGGGGACCATTCCTAAAAGTGGATCCCCTCAGAGCCAGGTGAGTGCTGCTATACAACTCAGTGTTCGCGAGGTCCATACTGGTCGCATCCTTCTGGTGGTGTGCTGGGCAGGGCGGTAAGGACCCCAATGTAGGACGCTTAGCTTGGGCGTAACTCAAAAAACTCAGCTTTATTTGCTGGAAAACACAAAGAATGGAACTGGGCGAGGCCAGCAGAATAAACTCAAACACAGGTTCACAGGGAAACACAGCAACGAAGACTATGACGACAATAAGGACGCGACAACAAGCAGGGTAAGACACAGGACCTAAATACACAAGGGCTGATGAGGGAAGCAGACACATCTGGGCAACACAGGTGAACAGCATGACACTAACAACACAAGGAGACACAGGTAAAAACTAAATGCAACTAAAAATGCTTGGTCAAAGGACCCAGGATCATGACATACAGTCTGGATGAAAAAATGGTATTAAAAGCTGAGCTGAAATTGACAAAAAGAACTCTTGCATAATTGCCAGGACCTTCTAGATTTTGCAGAATAGAGTGCACAATGACACAGTATCATCAACAGATCTATTTGCCCTATATGCAAACTGGTATGCAAACTCTAGGGTGATATTGGAAAGGTGTCTACATACTGTACTAACCATTCAAATATTTTCATGATAGCTGATTTTAATGCTATACTGTAGGTCTATAGTCGTTCAGGCAGCTCAGGTTGGATTTCTCAGGCACAGGTACAATCACGGCTTATTTAAAACATACTGGAACTTTCTGTTGAGATAAAGGAGCAGTTAAAAATATCCGTTAAAATTGGGGCCAGTTCATATGCACAGTGTTTTGTGCAAACACATGATACCTGATCAGGACCAGCTGCCTTTCTGCTGTTTTGCCTGTGCAGAAGGTGCCTTACCTTATGCTCCCTGCTGAAAAATGGCGGAGCAGTGGGCTCTGAGTCATTAACAGTGAAAGGTTGGGAGTTTTTTCCGTTTTTGAATCTGCAATAAAAGTTGTTCAATTCATCAGGCAGATTAGAATCAGTATCCAAAGAAATGTGTTTTGCCTTACAATCAATCATTGACTGGAAATCCTAGACAGACCCAAAGCTGGCTCACACAGCTTTCTTCCCCTTTGTACTGTGGTCATTCTATAGTTCAAGATAAAGTGTTGGTATAATCATTACATTAAGTTTATGTTGTCATGTTAATCCTGTATTTCTGTTTTTTAGAAGGAAGCGTGATCATGTTGGTACCAGGATTTTATATTAATCTGTGGCTTGAGTGTTGAAGAAAAAGTGAAAGAGTCCAGAACTCCTGGGTGAATATAACAGAAATGTAAACAACTGAGGCTGAACCTTCAAGCCTCTTGATTTTATTTGTACTGAATATCACTCACTCTGAGTGCTGAAAGGTGGTGTCATGTTGCCATTGGTACAAACTCTGGCATCAGGTTAGATGTCACTGTGAGAACAAACACTGAAGAGAAGTCATGTTGGATTCAAGTTTATAATAAAAATGTTCCACGCTGATGGTCTGTCAGAGTTTCTTCTTCTCAGGTGTCATTTATTGACTTGAAAACCAGTTTCAGTGTTATGAACAGCCAACAAGTCCATTTCCTCATTTACCCCCATAACAGCATACTGTAAGCAGAATATTTTTTAAAATAGAAAATAAATATGGAAGCAGATAAGAGGTTTAATGGAATTGGACATTTTTAATATTTGATAATATTTGTGTTGACTGTGCGGGGTTCATTTTGAGACTGTATCCTGTTAGGGTTGACAGGTAATAGGCTTGTTTGTGAAGGAAGACACCTGAAACACTTTAATTAAAAAAGTAAGACATTTAATATATTAAAGAATCATATTTCACACATGCGCATGTGGGGACCCAGAGTAAAAGTGTGCACCGTCTCTCCCTCTGAACCCATGTTCCTCTCTAACCATAACATCTTTATACTGCCACTGAAATGACCCATTACAA
>JAMQGT020010888.1:5000-16496 GCA_024447675.2 Pterophyllum scalare | reverse complement strand
TAAACAAAGGCTCTGCATCACTGTATTGGAAACAAATTAAGATCACTCTAAAATCAATATACAGTGCTGTGCGCAAGTCTTGAGCCACCCCTCATTTCTTTGGATGCTGGCTGCCTTTTGTTCTATTCTTTGTCAAGATGATCACACACTGCTTCATGTTGAGGTCCGGGCTCTGGGGAGGCCAATCCATGACTGACAGCGTTCCATCGTGTGTTTTTATATCCAGGTATGTTTCTACTGCATTTGCAGTGTGTTTGGTGAAAAATGAAGCCCACTGCCAATCAGATGCTTTCCAGACGGTATTGCATGGTGGATCAAAATCTGATGGTACTTTTCTGCATTCATAATTCCGTCAATTCTGGCAAGATCCCCGACACCACTGGCTGAAATGCAGCTCCAGTCCATGACAGAGCCTCAACTGTGTTTTACAGATTTAGACTCTCACACTGCACCTCCCTCCTGATGTTATAAAACAAAAATTTTCAAATCTGGACTAATTACCCCATACGACCTTTGCCACAGAACTGAAAATGAGTGAAAAAGCAGCCAATGCTCAAAGAAAAACTTTAAAACCTTCAAAGTCTGGAGAACTATTGCTCAAGACCCCTTTAAAAAACACACAAGAAAGTCTGGCTCCTTGGAAGCAAAAATAAAGAAATGAGGCGTAGCTCAAGACTGTTGCACAGTACTGTATAATACGCTGTCTCCTAACTTTTTCCACTGGTTCATTCTCTCTCTCCTTTGATACATATACACAAGGATCCATGAAATATTTAGCATCATAACTTATAGATCAGAAATGCTCAAAAAGACCGGACAGAGCACCTACATTTGCCCTGGAGAGAAATACACATAACAGCCAAAGTTCCAACTATGAGCAAAATAGGGCTGCCTTTGAGGGAAAATAAAGCTGTTTTCTATGCAAGAAATATGTACTGCACCAAAAACAAAACACTGCATTGTCATTTTTTTCTTCAATATTTTGCAGCCCTGATGTAAAACATACATAAATCATCTCTATCTTGGTTTTTGGAGCCTCTAATTGAGAAGTTGGCATGCTAATAGATCAGTAAATACTAGTGAGTTTGTTTAGCAAGAGGCAACCATGGATCGTTTGGGTGCATCCAAAAGACACAGATACCTGCTAATTAGCGCTAAATTACAGACAAAATGCTAGAATGCAGGCTTCTTGGACAGGCTGTTAGTATTATTAGCTGCAGAGAAACCTATAATATTTGTCAGATAATTGCATAAACCAGCACATCAATGACGTAGTAGCTCAACTGGCTCACAGTTCACAGGCCACTGCCCATAAAACGACAAATGGGACCCTGACCTTGAGCACAGTCTGAGTGAAGATCCATTAGGTGATCACTGTGTGCAAGTTTGGATGAACAGTTGACAGATGCCTCGCTATGGCATGAGCTCATTGGTCCTTTTGGAGCTAAAAATGCTCCAAAAGGCACCAAAACCAAAAAAAAAAAAGATCACGAGTTTCAGTTCAGTGCTATATGTGTTAATTTCTGTGGTAAATCTGGGGATTCTACCATCCAAGCCTACTGAGAATGACTTGCTTTTGGAGCTAGGCCCAAGCATAGACTGTAGATAAAAGATGGACTGGCTTTGTCTGTGTCTCCTGTCCACTGTCTCTCGCATTTCAAAGTCTCAGTATTATTAGTGTGCCTGTAGCTATGTTAGTTTGGCAGACTTTACCACATCTGGAGTTGTTGACTTGGGAATGTCTCTGCACCTCTACTGTAGGGATTGAACACCAGTTTGTTTGAAATAAATTCCCACGCTGACTTGTTTTTATATTTTTGGGGTTTTTTTTTTGAAGATGATGGTGGGGAGTGCTGAGTTATTTGGGTTAAGATCTGGGGCGAGATGCAGAAAAGTCTTTGTAGATTAATGGTTAAAAGTGTGTACGCATGTGCATATACATGGTTTGAAGTATATGGGAGGCCTGCACATTTTTACTGCACGTTCCTCCTCTATAAACACCAGTTTGTGTGAGGGAATAAGTGTACATATTGTTTTGGTGTGTAAACACTGTTTATTCACTGGGCCCCCTGGCAAAGGCCACAGGATTTGACTGACTCAATCTTGATGCCCATCAAAACATTCAATGAGACCCCTCCTGCATTTATTTATGGGTGGCATTGCCAATCATAACAGAGAGGCTACATCATTGGATAAAGACGAAAACAAACAGCTTTGTAATGATTTGCAGCTAAATGTCCCTGTAATTGGACAAGTGAGCCAAAACCATTCCAGTAGAATTCCCTGGGTTTTTTTCCATTTTCACTTGTTACTATTATGCAGTGATGTTTGACAAAAAAGGCATAAACCACACAATCTGTGGTTACTATAGTTAAAAATGCTCCATGACCAGGGATTGAAACATGACTCCAGTCATGTGGCTTTGTTTAGCAACTCAGGGAACTAAAGCCACACTGGTCCTCCTTTAATCCTCGGCCTTCTAAGCAAAAGCAGCTAAGGCTGAAAGTAGGGATGTTGCTGTTAAGACTAGTAATTAAAAATCAGGAAATTCATCCCTACTCTGTGAACTCTCAGTTTCTGAATAACAGTTCAATTTACGCTCTGAACATTTCCTTTTGAATTTATGAATACACCCACACCTAGGAAATGAGCCTGCAAATTCTCTTTTCCTAATTTCTCCAATACTGAGAGCAAAACCAATAATATCAGCGTTTACTGATACTCATATTTTCAAAATTTTAGCTCCGGGGCACGTTTAAAACTGGGTGTCTGTACCCATCCCTTGCAAGTAAGCCACAGAAAAAAACAACACAACATCTCTTTCTCTTTCTCTCTTCGCTGTTCCAAAGACATGCAATGATAAGCACAAGCACGCAGAGTTTTACGGGGCCAAATGGCCTGCCTTCGTGAAGCCACACTGAAGAAATACAAAGCACAATAAGCTGGAAACAATGTGATTCTGTCATTCTGTTCAGTAAGCGAAATGACCCGAATAGTCATTCTCTGGTTATGAATGGGGAAAAAAAAAATCCTATCTCCTGGTCTTTATGTGTGGCCTTCTAACACAGAGTGATCACTGGAGTGCAAATTATGTTGATCAAGGAGAACAGCTATATCAGGCTAAATGCATGGTATGGATATTTTACTGCCTTTATATTGCAGACTGCACTCTACAGGGGTGAACAAACTAGTTCAGTATTACACTCTGTGCAAAACAGCTACCTGTAAAGTATCAAGGTTTCATCCAAAATTCCTCACTCAAGCAAGACCTGGGCTTTGGCATCTCTTTGAGCTTACTTGTGTGGTTAGCAATCAGAGGATGTTAATAAAGTGATGTTAAAGCTTGAACACATAGAAACAAGTTCAAGCTTAATCCTGTTTTCTGGTCAATACATGTTACAGGAGAAAGGTCCCAAATTTCCAAAGTTGTATAGAGTTTTCACGGTGTTTGAGGGTGTTTTCACACTTTTACTATTTAGTCCACTTAAACTGGACTGGTTCATTTTCCCCATTGGTGCAGATGTGAATACTTTAATCTCTTTCTGTTTTGCCTTACTCTAAAATATAGGGTCAGGGTAGGGTTAGGGATCTCACCTATGATAACTTTGACCTCTGAAGGCTAAATGGGTTAGTAACCTAACCTGTGTACTGCCGCGTTTTTTTTTTTTGGTTCTGCTGGCACTTTAAGGAATAAGTGAAAAAGAAATCAGAAGACCTGACAGTTGATGAACTGTTAATGAGCAGAACATCTGAAACGCTCTTAACTGCGGATTTTACAGCAGATGATGAATCACCAGAGACACTAATAAATATTGTGAAACAGATGATCACTTTCCTCATAAGTTGCTCCCGATTTACTGAACCAAAACCCTTAAGCGAAAACTATGAACCATCCTCTCATTATTCACTTAATCAGTAGTTTGCACAGTAAGGTAAAGTGACACATCGTATTGAGAACTTCCAAACTACTTCACACTACTCCCTAATTATTTAAGAACTATTCACCTTTTTTTGAAAAGCACCGCTACACAAAACTGCAATGTGGATGCTGAATTTGTGATAAAGAGTTTACAATTAGTTGCTTAATGGCAAACAAGATTATTAATGGCATGATTAACACATTAAGCCCTGTCTGCTCTTTATCTACTATATCATTACCATTATCTACATTTTCTACTATCATTATCTACGTCTGCTATCATTATCATTATTACTTTATTGTCTACATTATCTACTCTATGAATAGCTCGTTACCTCAGAGACATTTATGATCTTTAAGGATTAATTATCAGTTAATTCTTTGGTAACTACTGACACATTTGTGTACCAATTTATGAAATGTTATGTACTCATTCTTCACAGCTCATTGGTCACAGCTGGCTGTAGCTGATGGACAAATACTGTGTTATTGTGTGTTCAGATCTGTTAAGGATATTAAATGCACTAAAATAGCAGCCTTAGCAGATCTGCAACATTCAAAGTTGCAGGCATGGGGTAGGAAACAAAATATCTGATTCTGCAGTGCATTTATTGATTTTTTTCCCCCACTAACTGTGTAATGTTTTTTTGGAATTCTACCAACATTATTTTATTGCCAAACCTTCAAATGCCAATGTTGTTGTATTTCCCATCCCCAAAACACAAATTGAAAAAAATTAATGCGCAATATGCTGGTTAGTAATAACTATGCTCTGCTTTATTTTTTGTGTTGGTTTAGATTAGCTCATATGTGGCTGACATTATTACCCTGGCCAGGCCGTGAGCTAATAAAACACTGAAGCACGATTTGTTTATTCATAGCTGAGGAGACGTAAGCCATACAGAAGAAAACAAACTACAGTAATATTTCGAAAGAAAATTTCTTACATTTATCATGGATACATGCTCCTTTGCTCCTGCACAGAAAACTAGAGTGGGCAGCTCACAATAAATCTCTGTCTGAAGATAATATAATCGTATTTGCACTTCTGTTTCAGCAAAATGAGCAAAAACATTTTTCTTCTTCACTGAACACGTTTCAACTTTTTTAGCAAGCAAGCCACAGGTGTTGCTAATCACATTAATAACAGTGCCATTACTTTCAGGAGTCCCAGGAAGTCATGACAGTGTGACAACCCACAATCGAAGGATGCTGAAGGGAATTCATCCAATAGAATTGCATGAACAACCAACTCATGCAAGAGTTACAGCTGTTATCTTTAATGACTCTGAACTGACTGACAAATGATGGTGTTTCTAATTATTTTGATGAGATTACGTGGGGGGCCGGGGCAGCATGGTGGTGTGGCGGTTAGCATTATTGCCTCCTAGGTTCGAATCCACCTTGGCCAGGACCTTTCTTTGTGGAGTTTGCATGTTCTCCCCATGTTTGCGTGGGGTCCCAAGTCACTTACAGGGGTTAGGTTAATTAGTGATTCTAAATTGCCCATAGGTGTGAATGTCAGTTTGAATGGTTTTCTATCACCGTGTGTTAGCCCTGCGACAGGCTGGTGACCTGTCCGGGACGTACCCTGCCTCTCACCCTATGACTGGAATAGTGCCCCCCCCCCCGCAAAGGATGAGCGGGGGAGGGCACAGTTACATTGCATTTGCAGGTACAGTACAGGAGAGGAGCCAAGAGTGGTGCACACATATGGGGTAAGATAACTGTCAAAAAATGTATGCGTACGAGTCTAAATTTGCAATTGTAAGTCAATAAACGTGCATAAATTTAAGATTTGTATTTGTTCTGTTTTTCAACTCATCCATACATATGAAATCCGAGGTTTTATCTCAGAGAAAACAAGCTACTAAGTTACAACTTTGCAACTACAAATCTCTAACTATCGAATGCCATACTGCACGTGTTTAAAGACAACATTCCTGCCCAAGCATGGCGGATGGAGAAAGTGAACGTAATCGGTAACAGATCATTTAACGTTGGCGTTATTAGAACCAGACAGTTATTACCTACAATAGAACAAGTTTGCCAGACCATATCTTTACATTTTTACATGCTGTAGTGCCATCTTTTTGAATATTTAAATTTTCTATACATCAACAGAATCTTTATATCCCAAATGTTTAAAATACGTATGAAAGAAATCCATAGTAACTACAGAAATTAGCTAAAAAGTGCAATAACCCACAAAAAATTGAAAATCTTTTTATATTTTTACATATTTTTCTAGATACAGAAATGCCATAGCTGTATCCTTGAAAATTGTAAATGAGAAAAAGATGCACAGAGGCCTTTCAAACCACAGAAAATAAATTTTGAGTGTGTGCATGACTTCATTTGTAAGATACACTCATTTTATAAATTGTAGGAAAAAAAATGAATACTGCGCAGAATTTGCAAAAAGACAGTATGTGCATCAATATAAACTATTTTCAGTAGTGTACTCAAAGTTCTAAGTGTCTCTGTAATGTATACAGGAAGTTATAAAGTCAAACATGCAGTGTTTTCTGCTGTGCCAGGCCTAGGAGAATAAAATTACGTTTACCGGCAAGAATATGAGCGATCCGCTGGAAAATGACGTCATTTCCTGGTGCTACAGGTAGTGGCTTGCATGAAATCATGTGATAGTTCATGTGACAATGTGATGACGGACATTCCAATGTAGGATGTGCTGTTAGCCGCTAATGAAAACAATGACCGCATGGATTATGTTTTGTTTGCGCTTTATACGCAATTTTACACGATTTCTGGGAACCCATTGGAAGAAGGATATAGAGCTCTGTGGACATGTTCAATGCATGATATGTAAGTGTAAATTCTCTGGTTTTATATGCAAAAACAATTATTGCTCTCTCTTATTTGGTTGCAGTTCTAGCGTCATTACAAAATGTGCATGCAAATGAGGAAACAAGCGGGTCCGCCGGCGGGCCGCGCCGGCCTAAAGCGGTTTAATATTGTGTTATGTTCTATACCACTGTAGTGTATCTGGCTTCCAGAGCATTTCTGTTTTTTTTTATATATATATTTCATTTTGTGGGTCTCTCGCAGCACCGTTTCTAACTGAGGGAAGTAAACAAACACTGTTGCCTGGAACATGGCAAACCTGACCCACAATGCATTGCGAGCACTCTTGCATTGTGACTGCTACCTTAGCTTGACGCACTTGCCAACATAAAATATGTTTAAAAAAAATCAGAAATGCTCTGGATCAACAGTTCGCTCTCTCCGTCCGCCATCTTGTAACGCATGCGCAGTATGACTTTCGATAGTTACAGCTTTGTAGCTACTCGTAAATTTGTGATTTGTACTTGTATTGTTGCAAAGTTGTAACTTTGTGGCTTGTATTCGTAACTTGTAAACTTGTATTCTCAGAAACAAAACCTTGGATTTCACATGTATGTATGAGTTGGAAAAAACGGAACAAATACAAATCTTAAATTTATGCACGTTTATTGACTTACAATTACGAATTTAGACTCGTACGCATACATTTTTTTGACAGTTATCTTACCCCGTACACACAGTGGATTGGAGGGAACAAGAACCAAAACAAACACAACCACCATACCCACCCTCTTCCTTCGATTAAATGCCTAACACCGTATCAGTCACAATTCAATGATTTATTCACACTTGTGTTTTTCCATCTGGGACAAATGGTACTTATGGCACCGCAAGTAGCTTATTGGGTTTTTTTTGGTTGTTGTTTTTTTTCTTTTACAGCCTCGCCCATTCAATGCACCTGTAATACCTGCTCTGAGAATCTGAAGCTTTACCTAAAAATCATTCTGTTGGAAGCATCAGCTACGCTTTGATTGTCACACTCCATATAATCCACACATTTTTTGTAATTAGAAAGAAATAAAAGCAGATCTAATTACCTGTGACGGATATTGTTTATTTCTGGGTCATATATTTATTCATCGTAGACCATCACTGAAGCATTTGAGCACATTGTAATAACCACTAGGGAAATTACATGTCACTAATATGAACATTAGCTCAAATCTGCATCATATTTAAACTTCGTAAAAGTGCCAAGCGGCTGTCATACGTGTCCCATAAACTACAAGCGTCCTTCTAAGGGCCCCATGCAGCTCCCATGGCGAGGCTGGAGAACAGATTGACTTGTCAACGCTGTCCTGTCAACAACCTCTCAGTCATAACGCAGTGGGGGAGACCACAGCGTCATTTCAAAACACACGGTGAACGGATACGGCACGGAGGATGTCTCCAGCAAAAATATTCTCACTCGGAGATGAAGGGGACATGTACCGAATGCAAGACATTCGACATGCACGAAAAACTCTGAAACTGCCGCCCCGGCTGCTAACACTCCCAATTTCCAGGCACAAAAAAAGGCAAATTCAGGCGAGGGAAAAGAAAAGTCTTATAACTTCTTTTCAAAGACGTTGTTCCGCTAACTTTGAGGAAACTCATCGAAGGAGAAAGTAGTGCACCACAGGGCGAATCCTTTAGACTTACAGCGTCCCCCTCCTCCCTTCCCCCGAACCCGCACTGAAGCGTGTCCGCGCCGTGATAACAACGTTAGTTTCACCCTGGCTTTAAAAAAAACTTACCAACAGTTCGTGAGCCTGACCCCGAACCAAGCAGAAGGTACCAGATCCACATCATACGGTCGCTTTTTTCTTTTGCACCCTCCCCTCCCGGCCTGTTCTTGCTGTCCTGCCCCGCTGCAGGGCAAAAACTGGGGGTAAAAACTTCTCCGATGCAGCAGTTCTTGCCTTGTTTATGCTCTTGAAGTCTGACTCTTAAATTTCCTCCGCAACAGTAAGAGTACATACGGCGTGGAAGAACAGTTCTCCTTGGGACAGCCGTGATATGGAGTCCAGTTTGGGGAGGGGGGTGGGGGTGGGGGGCATGCAAGCTGGAGCTGTAAGGGGCTTCGAGGTGGCGGTAGGCAGGCTGAGTGAAGTCGGTCGTTCGTGTGTTGGTGCTGAAAGAGAGGCGGAGTCGGAGGCAGAGAGCCGGCGAGCAGAGGCCGGCCAGTCCGGGACGGCGGTTCCCAGACAGCGGACTAGTGTCAGCTAACGGTCCCGTATGAGAAGTAGGGGTTGATTCCTTTCCCCATAACTCCTGTGATATTACACTTAACCAACTTTGCACCCATTCAACAAAAACGGGTGAAAAAAGTAACTGGAGGCAAATAAAAATGAGGGTTCAAGGTACTGTTTTGCTTGATTAAAATTATATGAAGAATTCAAAGGAAGTAATAGGTTAAAACAAATAAATAAATGAATTAAAAAAAACCTTATGTGAGAGTGACCTGAAGGTTAAAATGTCCTTTTGACCTTTTTTTCTTTTTAAGTAGCCCCAAGGCTAAAAGGTAATAACACCAGCTCCATATATCAGGCAAACTTAAAGCTACAGGATTTCAATAGGATTTTGAAACTCTAAAAAATACATATGGTAGCAGATGGCATTTTTTTTTCTTGGGAGGGGGGAGGGGGTGAACTATTTGGAACAATCTTATAACAGATGGTAGGCCTTGATGAAAGTTAAAAGAGGAAAACACTTGTAGAAAATCAACCCCTGAATGAATTTGTGGTGTTGGCACAAAAGCTGAAAATCACAGAGAAGGAGATTTCTCCTTCCCTGCATTTCTGGTGTTCCAACTCAGCTCTAGTAACTTCCACACAAGCAGAAATGTAAAATTTAACAACCCATACAGAGCACCAGAGGATCCAGCACAAAGCATAGGCCATATACAGAGAGACATGGAAGAAAGTAAGGAAGCAAGTAATCCCGGTGCTTTATTTTGGTGTTTGTATGTCAATGTAAGCTGGATTCAATTAGAAAGAGACAGGGAGAGGGATGGAAGGACAGAAGGCTTTACCTATCAGACCTCTTTTTTATCATAGAACTGCAGCTGTGTGCACGCAGGCAACCTCGCTTCAAATGAACCCTTTATTTCGATAGCAGGTGAACCTGGAGGCATATGATTTGGATGAGGCCCAATATCAGACTCCTCCAGCTCACTTTATATTCATCCAAACACTGCCTTATCAAGCCACAGCCTCGTGCAGACTCAAACTCGTGGGAAGGGTCCTGGCATGTCAGTCGGATCTGTTGAAACTTTGTCAAAGATTCCAGCTTGATAGTTCCTGCAGGGGCCTGTTGTCCTCATGTCCCCCTATTATTTCCTGTTAGGCCTTATGCATTTCATTCTGAGGCCTGATGCTACACGGGCGTGCATGTGCACTGAGGCACCCCACTTGAAAAGTCTACAGTTGGCAGACTTAAATATTTCAATGATCCCCACAGTTCACAAAGACAGACAGAAGTCTCCTCAACAGAAATCCGGAATACAATCAACACTAATAAACTAAATGCTTGTTGAGGAGGAAGAAGATTTGTCAGCCAATGTTAAATGGGTTTTTATTCCGCTCCCCTGGAGATATCATTAATGTTAATGCTGAGCTGTCTCACAAATTATACAGCCTGATCCATGAACCAGAACGGCATAATCTATTTTGGGGGGGCTTTGCCTGAGAGAGCTGCAAGCTAAAAGCAAAATTGTACTCAGATACATTAGTGATTGACACACAGTGTTTCAGTAATGCCCATCAATTAGTTTAGGCTATCTATAAACAGCTCAGACCTAATTAGCCGCTGGCCAACAAATGGACTCGTTAGGGGACATTAAACTCTAATATGAAGGTTGTTATTGACTTAATCGCAGGAGAAACCCAATTAGGGGCCGAATTTGGAAAATGACTCTGAGGTAGTGCGTAGCAACCTGGAATGACTTTGCCTGTGGGCGAGTGGTGGCACTGAGAGAACGATTCAGCCACAGACGTAGGGAGCTGTAAGAGGATGTATAACAGGAACGACACAAAGAGTGTGTGTACATGTGTGGGAAGAGAACACAACACTTACAGAGCAGTGTGAAAGAGAGTGAGTAAGGATGCCGGCGGCAAGAAAAGTATCAGGAGGAGTGAAGAAAGTGAGCTGGAGAAGGTGAAAAAGAAGATGTGGGAATAATGGATACTGTGACAGAAGGAGCTAGGAAATGAGAGGGAAAATATATTTGACCAAAATTCCCCTTGACTCCTCAGGTGTTACCTCACATAACAGAGACTCGCATGCAAGCTGTGATGCACTACTGAAGGTAAATATAGCGTAACTTTGCCAACAAGAACAGCTGAGTCCGCTGCCATGGAGGGCTCTGCTAATAAATCATTTTATCTAATGAGAACGTGGGCTGAAGGTGAGAGAGCACAAATATAGCTCTTAAGAGCTTTAGGATGAAATGTCCTTGTCATGTCAGACTGCCATCAAGGTAGCTGTGAAATGCCAAGGCCCCTCAAGGACTGACATTGGCAGATTCACTCTCTAGTGTGAGTCTCTTCACATTCATCTCATATTTAATAACCAGTGTATTTATGGGAAGGACATCTTTGTGAGTGAGTGTAGAACTCAAAAAGCAATAGCGAGAGAGAGAAAAAAACAAGATCGAGGGCACATCAGGGAAATGATTTCAACAAATGTTTTCATTGAGCCATTGAGAAGTTTATTTTAACTAACTGCACTCT
>JAMQGT020010887.1:0-22994 GCA_024447675.2 Pterophyllum scalare | reverse complement strand
GTGTTATGTGCATCTCGTTCAGTTACGTATTGCTTGCAGTTGCAGCTGCGAGCAGATGACTCAGCATTAATGGCGTTCCTTATTTGAGATCGGCCGTGTGGAGAAGGGAATCAGCTGATCAGCTGACTGTGACTGTTTAGGATTTTATGGCAAACCTAAACTCGAATTTCAGCGCAGCTTTTTAATTCTGTTTCTGCACATCATGAAGGGAAATAATGAGCTCTTTTACTCCGTTACATTTATGACAGCTGCAGCTCAGCCATCATGAATGTGCACATTAAGATCTCCGTGCTTGTGATCGGTTTGAAAATATAATGCATTTACACGGATTAAACTACCCAGTAGTTAGTTTCATTTGCTCCAGTTTTTGTCTGTTAATAAAACTTTTGAAGGTTGCAAAGAAGGCCACGTATTACTACCACAACTAAAACTGCTGTAATATTTACTGTGAATCTATTTTAGTGCCATCAAATATTGCAGTGGAGAATTTTTGAAAATCGGTGACATCGAGTTATCATTTCAAGGCTTTTATTTACTGTTATTTATCATTTTTGATGAAGTGTAAGTAAAATTGTCTGTTTGATCCGCGGAGCCCGAGGTCATTCCTGTCGACCTTTCAGCTTTGCACATGCTCCTGGCTATACGGGATGTTTTTTAAGCTCGAAGGACGTAAAGTGACAAAATGCGACATGTTTAATAATAAGTTACACATATTTAACATAAACATCTAAGCCTGTGTTTTACTACAATGCGCGGAAACACTTGAAGGGGGTGTGTTTCAATAATTATTTTAGTTCATGAATAAAAACGGGGCACTGCTTTTCTTGTTTTGCCGTCTCGGATCCCCACGCTGCAATCTGTGTCATCTCGGCCCTGCAGCGGTCGTCGGTAATAAGCTGAAATGTTTCCTTGCACAGAAACACCGAGATGATGTAGATTTGTCACAATCTGCAGTGGAGCCACAGAGGAACGAGTTTATCCTCTCTGACGGCGTCCTCGTGGACAGGAGCGGCGATCTGGACGTGAAGTCACTCTTGATTTCATTTTTCGGCACCGATGAGATCTCAGCTGTTATCTGATGAAACTGAACAACCATTACGAAGTGAATGAAGCTCCTTTGAGTGCCCCCTAACAGAAATCCAGCAGGCCCCTTTCTTTGTCTGCAGTTTTGAATTCATTGCCTCCACCCCCACCCCGAGCAAGATGATAGGAATAATCTCGCCGAGCGAGATTGACAGTTCATTTCAGAAATCAATATTTACAATTTACTTCTTTCAAAGTTCATTCTGGGAGAGAGCTCCATATTATCCACCTCCCAAATAAGCTGATCATATCTCCGCTGGCCCTGGAATGAGTTTCCTCCCCAAAATGTGTGGGGGTTTTTTTCTCCCACTTCTCCTCTCCTCTCCCTCTCAGAAATCAATGTCTGCGTTTGTGCGCTTTAATCTGGCCTCTGATGACAGTAAATCTTTATCTGTTTCTGGGCGAGCAGCAGTGAGCGGCTGACACCATTTCCCATCAGAACAAAGAGCCAGGCCTGTGTGGACTCTGGGAGATACATGGGGCTCTAATGTGGCTGGACATGTTTCAGCAGGGCCATTAATCAGAGGGGGTGACAGCCAGGCCTGCTGTGGTCGCCCTCAGCCCGGAGCGCCGCATCTTTTCATCGCCCAAAGTCGGAAAACTGAAAAGTCCGGGACAGGTAGATAGAGATCAAACTTCAGGTCTGCTCCAGCGACACAGGATGAGATATTTATATCTTAAAAACTGTTTTCACATCCTCAGCACAGGCTCGCACGACCTTTCAGCTGTGGAGGTATTTAATGACAAAGACGGGCTTTCAGCCTCTTAATGTTTGACAAAAGGGAATCTCAGAGGTTTTTGTGGCGTGCTCCAGTTTACAGCTCTGATCAAAAAGGTCCACATGCATACAAACCTCAGCAGCTTCACTGCAGAAGGCCATCAGGGGATCAATATGATGGAAATCAGAGATTAAAGGAAAAACATTTAGTCAGTCCCAGACGTTGCACGAACTCTTTGCAAGATAAAAATCATTTTAACAAACAGATAGCTGCCTTTTCTGTATCGAGTGCAGTTCCCACCACCACAACATGCAGGCTACTGGCACTACATGTCGATATGGTTACGACTCCGCAGCTTTATCAACTGTTTAACTCCACATGAGACCATAATTTACTTCATGAATATACTGATGTACTGACGAAGGCTTGAAACCAGTTAGACCAAAACACACCCGCTCATCAGGAAAGTGATCACTGAGGTAACGAGTCAAACAAACAGTGGGATCATTTTCACACAGACTCACAATCAGAGGAGCCAGAATGCAGGTTCAAGGCACGTTGGCTTCACCATCTTTCATAAGAATAAGAATAACTTTATTGATCCCAGAGGGAAATTCACATATCTGGCAGCTCATCTGCTATCTGTATGAGAAGTGAAAAGCCTGATGGCTGCGAGTACGAACGATTTTCTGTATCTCTGTTTTACATTGGAGAGAGGAGTCTGGTTTTATTGTTCCATAAAGATGTTATAAAGTGGCTGATCGGAGTTGTTCAGGATGGCTCCTAACGTCTTCAGTGTGCATTTTTTCAACACCGTGCCCAGTCTGGCTGCAATTACAGAGCCAGCGTTCATCCAGTCAGGTGGGAGGAGAGAGAAGCACGACTGAAGTCTCCTGAAATTATGACGAGTGCCTCTGGATGTTTAGTCTGTATCATAGCAACAGTTTCATGGAGTACTTCCTGCCACAAAACCACAAAAACACCTCTTTATCTCAGCTGGAATAAGGTGGCATCTTCCAGATTTGCTCCACTTCAGTGGAAAAAGCTCTTCTTCCCACAGAAGTATCCATCAGTACTTGGTAAAAAAAAAAAAAAGGACAAGTAAATAACTTAAACCGCTGTCACTGTTATGTTGATGTTTGCTGATCAATATAGTTTATTTTCCCACAGGTACTGCCACAGCTTTGCTGAGTCTAATGTTGCTGCGTGATCTTATGCACACACATTTTGTCACGGTCGACGGGAGCGGACCGTGTGGCGTGTGTGGACAGTGTGGACCCAATCACAGGACAGAAAGCGAGCCTTTATTGTGGCCCAATGTGCAAACAGATAAAACAAGGCAGGCTACAAAACTGAAGAAACCCTAACCTGGGGAAAGCCAGCAGGAGCGTGGAACAACAGGTGGGAGCACAACTGTGAGTAACCACAACAGACGAGACAAGGAAGTAAAACTGAGCACAAGAGACGAACGGGAAACAGCTGAGTGTGGGGACAGGAACGCAGATGCTGGGGGGGGGGGCGGAAACATGAAGGAATATGAACTCAAAGGCCACTGGGAATTAGGCAGGAGTACAGAAGGAGAACACAAAGACGAACTAACGACCTCACAGTCCATTAAACACAACAACACTAGCTTGCAGACCTTGGACACATTTATCACAACAGGATAACACACATGCAGTGAGTCTGAGGCTTCGGAGGCCGTTGGAGTTCATGC
Organism: Pterophyllum scalare; assembly: GCA_024447675.2. NCBI lineage: Eukaryota > Metazoa > Chordata > Actinopteri > Cichliformes > Cichlidae > Pterophyllum > Pterophyllum scalare. The sequence goes on along the minus strand of JAMQGT020010887.1, from coordinate 19,475 downwards.
ATTTTAATTCTGTGGGACCACATCCAGCACTTTAAATTTAAAGGAGTAAAAAAATAATAACAATAATTTTTAAAAAATCCACAAAAACATTTTTGTTTTTAATCAGCAGGATGATGATCACAAATCTTTGATGTGCGGTTTAAAACCCTCTGGTGAAATCCTGCAATGACTCACAACCTCCTCTGTATTAATAACAGCACCTACGGCAGAGCAGACTGGGCTAATATTTATTATTCGGCAGAATTATGACTGCGCCCCATACCAAACAAGCCTGTAATGGCCCGCCGCCCCGTTCACCTGCCCCATGGAGGATTATTTGGAGGTAATCTATTGTTAAATAGCTTTTAGAGTGATGGATGAAAATGCCTGTGACCTACAGACGATCAATTCATATCTAATTAGCCCACATTATTTATGACATGTTCAATGGGGTGGGTGGCAGTCTCAGGGGACGGATAGAAAAGTCAGCTGCCACTGAGGGAAATGACAAACGGGAGAGGTTATCAGGAAACAGCACTGATTAGCAGATAAGACCTAGAAATTAATTTCCAGCAGAGGAAAAAAAAAAAAATCAAAGTTAAGTTAAAGGAAACAGAGAGAGAAAAAAAAGACTGATTTCTTAAAATCTGTTTTTCTACTCCAGAAAGAAAATATTTAATTCAAACATTGCAAACTTGTGCAATAAAATTTGATTTAAAAACATTAAAAAAGAAAGAAAAAAAGATGCAAATTAAACAGCGCAATAAAAGACTGGGGGACCGACACTCTGTGTGAGCCTGACATCTGCTGTTCAACCGAGGCTAAAGCAGCTTCTGATTAACATGGAAAAATCCTGCTGCTTTCTTACATTACATTTATAGCTTTCAGACCTCCGGTGCAGTGGCTGGTTTGAGGGAGTAACTGGACTAAAAGACTGTAATATTAAAGTTCTTTCTCATAACTGAGTGACCAGCAGCCAAATCAGCTTTCCATCATATCCCAGCTGTGGTCCTCCCACACCGTGATGCTGTGCCTTTCACTCGGTAGAAAATAAGATGAGCACCATTCAAGAACATTACATAACAGAAATGATTAAAGTGAAATGAGTCATCAGACATGATGCTTTTGGTTCGTGCACGTTTACATTCAGGTTATTTTCAGGAACAGGAACACAGTGAAGAATATCCAGTCACAAAAGAAGGGCGAAAATCAGACCACGGAAGCAACGTGCTGCTAATTAAATCCTGTTGAATAAGTGATCATCAGTAAGTGTTTCCACTTCTTCGGGCGCAGAGGTTTGGGCATTTTGCTGGTCTGGAGCGTTCACTGTAAATGCGGTGCCTCAGTTTTTGCAGGAGTGGGCGTCCCTTCCAGACCGTGCAGCGCTCAGAGAAACTCAGCAGCTGCTCCTCAGAGTCTGCAGGCCTCGGTTAACATGTTAGATGTTTAAGTTCATGACAGTACCATTAGGAAAAAAGCTGAAGCAAAAGTAAACCAGAGTGGAGATGCTTGAGGCCATGATGCACAGAGGCTGAAACCATGAAGCTAAATAATAAATAATCCCTGTATGTTCCAAAATTGTAATACAGTAAATAAAACACCTCTTTCAGCTCCTCCCTCCTCACAAAGGGTCTCCACGGCAGGTGGCTCTGCATGTTCGATTTGGCAGCGTTTCACACCGGATGCTCTTCCTGACCCAGCCACAAACGGGAGTTATTCTCCAGCTGGAATCAAATCAGTGACCTTTTGCTTGCCAAGCAACTGTATTCACCACAACACTGAACTAAAGTAAACGATGTACTAAATATGCTTACATTTCTTCACTGTCAGGGAAAAATATGAAGAGGTTAAACTACTTACTTTCTAGAACCTGCGCTTCTTTGCCTAAACTTTATTTTTGTTGTATTCTTATTGATTTTTTCTTTTTGTGAAGCGCTGATGGATTGATGGATACTTAATAAATGTTTATGTATAAGATTATGCAGCAACATAATCATTTTACAAAAGATCCTTACTGTGGCTCCACATTATTCAGTCTTGAGGTTCCCTGTGTGAACTCGCTGTGTGTGCGAGCCCACGGCCATCAGGCTTTTCAGTTCCCAGCAGATGAGCCGTCAGACATATGAATGTCCCTCTGGAATCAATAAAGTTATTCTTATTCAACTATAACTTCAGGCTTGACAGTCTCATAACACAACTTTGTCCTCTGTATTTACTACATCAAGTGTGCGCCTGCTTTAAGTAGCAGTAGCAGCATCAGGATGTCATTTGCAGTGCAGAACACCAAAAAAATTAAAAATGAAATCAAAGCAGGTTTTAAGCAGCCTGAAGTGCTCACATTAAAGAAACACGTCATGAAAGATTATCTGTTCACCGCTTCTTTTCAGCAAATCCATTTTTTCACATCTAAAATCTCTTCATCATGTACATGCATTGTTCACGCATCTCGTTGCTGTTGAACCTCTTTTGTAAGGTGGTATGGGAGCCTGCAGAGGGCGGACGGTGCTGCAGAAAGGAGCACGCAGAGTCACCTGTTTGCAGAAGTTAATCAAATTCAGTCTAAGGGGCGCCAGGGTGGTGCAGGCGGTCCAGGTTCGCCTCCGACCTGTGGGCATTTACTGTGCATCCTCTCCTATCGCTCTCTGTCTCTCGCCCTGATTTCCTGTTTCTCTTCACTGCTCACGATCTAATAAAGGCCAAAAAGAATCCATCTGGGGATAGACAGAAACTTCATGTAACCTGTGCAAGTAGGTAAGCAAAGTGCTGCTCTGGCAAAACGATTACATCAAACGTAATTGATGAGTGTGTGAGCTATTAAAGATTTTATTGGTTTGTAACAATCTTTGTACAATTTATTTGTCTGCACACATCCTGTACACTTACACAGTTTGGTTTTTATGCATTTCTTTGCTTATAGTAAGTGGTTCATAGTTTCACCACATTCAGTGAGAACACTCCACAATGAAACTGCCTTTAAGACCACAAACACTAAATCAGAAATTCCCATTAAATAAAAATAATAAAAATCGGACCACACAGTAGGTTTCAAGTGTATATCTACATGAGACAGAATGTACAAATCACAGTGATAAAATCTCCTCTCCTGGCGGACTGCTGCTACAACCTTTCCCCAGTCTTAACCAATGGGTTTAACTGGTTAACCTTAACTGCGGTGGAACCCATATTTACTGCAATAACAACCTCACGCATATACAGTTTTAAAAACAATGCTTACACTTCACATGATCATTCAAAATACATTGTCTTACCTGGACATGGGGTTGAAATTTCAGTACAGAGATTCAGCTAATCAGCTGAAACTCTGTGGAGCAATTATTTATTTGCCCGTCAGTCAGTTGAATTAGTTGAACTCAAGTTTTACTGGTTTAGCTGGTTTTATTGCCAACCATTAGCTTGATGCTGTGCACAGACAGTTCATATTAAAATGCATTTTTCCATAAGGGGAATCTGTGCTGGATTCTTCGGTTTCCACATATCCAAAACTTGCACAAAACAAAAATAAATGAATAAGTTAGCCTCAGAGGTGCAGACAGAGACAGGTTATCTATAATGTTTTTAGTCTAGAATATGTAAAGTTGAGATTATAATCTAATCCTCTGAAGTGGGGCATAAACAACAACAATTATTACTGCATCTCCTAGCAACATCCGAGAGCTCCTAGCCAACAGCTTCGAACTGATCCTGATGAATATTTGCATCTCAACACGCTGAAAATTAAGCCAATGGGAAGTGCCAAAGACTGCAGTCTGTTTGAGACCACCATGTTAAAATGTCCGGTATTAGCCTAGAAAATAACAGGTTTAAATGTGGTGTGAAATATAATTTTGGTCTTGATTGATAATTAATTGCTTTGTGATGACTGTAAGGTTTCATTTTAACCCAGTTAGTGTGTATTACATCAGGAGTATGGCCTTCTGTAGCCTAGCTGTATTCTGCTTGGACTCGCATCCACTAACTGGCATCACTGAACCGGACCTGTTTGTGTTATTGCTGCTGTTTGGAGTATAAATGTAAATAACGTTAATTAATAATAGGGCTCACTGTGATTTAAATTATCAGAGAAGCCTGTCCTCCAGTTGTGTTGAGTGAAGTTTAATTAGTGCTAATTAGCAATTAGCGCTGTCTCCGCAGTCCACCTATCAAGTTAATGGATTCAACTTGCTAACCAAGCTTGCTAGCATCAGCTGACAACTTAACAGTCCACCGTCCTGCACAAGAGAGGACGCAGACAGCCACGGTGCGACAACAACAAGGGTTCAAAACGAGACTGCACGAACCAATGGGTGACATTTAACATCTCCATCTTTTATATACAGTCTATATATATCTTACACAGATTTTTGTCTCTTCATGTAACTTGTTTGAGCAGGAAATGGGCTAATATTTCCTGACATTTAAAATTATTACTTTATGTGTACATGTGAAATAAGCAAATGTGCCACGCTGGGAGCCAAAGTCCCATTCAAACATGCTCTTTCAAGTCTTTCAAAAAACAAATGTCAGTCGATATATTAAATTTAAGATTTTTCTCAACTTTCACATCAGTAATTTCAGACTCAATAATCCATTATCCACCAGGCTGCACTCAGGATACCGAGGATGCGCTGCCAGTGTCATCAAAGCATTTTACCGATCTGTGAGTCGTTGGCCTTTGTGAGACACACTGACATTATTAGTGGAAGGTGCTGTCTCCATTTTGCTGCGGGGGTCTCTGTGGTCGTTCAGAGGACACTCGCTGAGACTCCCGGCACCAGAAAACCTGCTTGTAGGAGTTCCTGAAGTTCTCGGACAGGAAGGCGTAGATGATGGGATTCACAGACGAGTTGCTGTAGGCCAAGCAGTGAGCCACCATCCTGAACACGAAGGAGGCCTGGTTCAGGGGAAAGGAGCCAAACTCCACCCACAGGTGGACAATGTGATGAGGCAGCCAGGACAGGCAGAAGACCACAACCACCACGAGGACGGTCTGAGCGGTCTGTGGAAGAGGGATAATCATGGGTAACATGTCGCGTGATAGTGCAAAAAATTATCTAAGATGTAAATAAAAGCTGAATGAAATGATCTGCAAATTATTAAAACATTATACTTACAGTATGTGAGAATTTACAGGGACAACAAATCTAAAGTACTTCTGCTTTTGAAAAATATCTGCTCATTTTAGATTTGATCCTAACAGCAAAAAACATTAAGACAGCAGCCAGTGTGCTAACCAGCGTGTTAACCAGTGTGTTAACCAGTGTGTTAACCAGTGTGTTAACCAGTGTGTTAACCAGCGTGTTAACCGGTGTGCCGCATCTCCTCTTCTTTTAACAACACTCTGAAAGCATTTGGGAGACAAAGAGCTTATTTGCTATAGTGTAGAAAGCCAAAAAGGCCTGCTATGAAACTGGTCCACCTTTGTGTATCATTTAGCAATGATGGTGCCTTCACAGATGTGCAAATAGCCTGTGCTGTGTGCACAGATGCCCCCTCACACCATCAGGAATGCTGTCTTTGAACCGTGTGCTGATAAGCTGTACAGGTTCTGAAAGTGCACAGCCCAGAGTGAGCTGGGAGGACCAAAACTGCCAAAATCAAACAGGAATAAATTAGTTATTCATTGAAAATATGCTATTAAATGCATCTGAAAGCTTCTTTCGGCAGCTCCATTATTCACAAAAGGTCACCACACCGCTGGAACCAGACGTTTGAGCTTCTTCCGATGCAACCCTCAGATTTGTGCCTCCTTGCAGTCTAAAACCAGGGATCTTTTTTTTCACTGGGATGCAATGATTTACAGAATTATGCCAAATTTTGCTGCAGCATCACTTAAGGCTCAGAACATCACAGCCAGTGGTCCTAGCCATGCCCCCCCTGCATACAGAGATTTCTCTTGATCCTCTGAACTGTTTAATTATAATATGCACTGCATCTGATGATGTCACAGAACTATTTGTGGTTAGAAATAAAAGCGGTGTTTCTCAGAAACATCTTTCTGGCATCAAATTCAAAATGAGCATCAATAAATAATCATTTCTTCGTTTCAGAATTTGATACATTGTCTTTATACCTTTCAAGAATAAATGCATAAAAATAATAATTTGCAAGTTGTTTTATTTTATCCAACTTTTTCGGAAACAGGGTTGAATAAATAATTGGAAGCCAAGTGTGTATGGGTAGCTCAGTGATGGAGACAAGAAATGCATTAATGTGACTTCACAGCATCATGAGTATCATCATCATGAGCTGGGAATTTATTCTACATTTTTATGCTGGTATATTAACTGCTGTCGTGCTGCCTAATGAGCACATTAACCTCTCGCCTGCTCAATCATGTCTGCTAATTCAGAGAGAAATGAGAGAAAACTGTTCCCACCCACCTTCTTTTTGGAGAGCTCAGATTTTTTGGAGACATTCTTGAGTTTTTTGTGTAGATGGTTTAAAACCTGCAAACCACAAAACACACATGATGACTACGTGAATGTTCTCAGCCAGTTACCAGATAATTTCACTTTTCTTTATTTTTTAAAAAGACCTCTGGGCTGATATTTAAATGGTCACTTAAACCTTTTTACACTTGTTACACTATGTTTTCCTGAATAACAAGTGAACGCATTCATTTATTCTAAACTCTGATCTGTTGTTCTGGCGCACATACAGACCCTCACTCATGCGCACCCACCTTGGCGTAGCAGACAGATATCAGAGTGAGGGGCAGAAGGTATCCAAACACAAAGGTGCACATCACGTAGACTTTCCTCTGGTGATCCGGCCAGACCTCCCAGCAGAAGGTGTTGTTGTTCTCCCTCTCCACGATGCTCTGGTAGTGCGCAACGGGAGCTGCCATGACCACAGACAGGGTCCAGATAAGCACCACTCCGAGCATGGCATGCCTCTCCACCCGGATCGAGGAGGATTTCCTGGCGTGGACGATGGCCACGTAACGGTCCACGGACATCGCGGACAGAGTGAAAATGCTGACCAGCATAGACACGGTGAAGAAATAGTGGATGAACTTGCAAATGAAAGCTCCGAGCACCCATGTAGGCAGCATGTAGATGGTGGACTGGAAAGGGACGCAGAAGAGGAGGTAGGACAGGTCAGCCACGCTCAGGTTGAGGATGAATATGTTGGTTGTGCTCCTCGGCTGTCCCGGTTTACTGCGCGCCAGCACGGTTATGACCAACGTGTTCCCAAGCACGCCAAGAATGAAAATGAGTCCGAATATGAGAAGAGAAATGAAGTTATCCACACCCATCCCCAGGATGAGTTTAGCCGGCAGCCTCATGGTGTTGGTGTTGAAAGGCTGACTTTGGTTTTCCACCTGTAGCTCCATGTTTTTCAGCCAACGGAGAAAAGTTACATGTTGGTATGAAAGATGAATAACCTCTATGAGGCTCAGGCAGAAGACAGATTTCCTCCAGAGGAAAGACTGGACTGAGCTTATGTATTTGCAGGCTGACCCCCTCCCCACCTGCCCTCGCGAGAAACGTCACCATGCTGTGCGCACCGAGACGTTTTCACTTTTCGGCGACATGTGCGCAGTGAAGCAGGTCTGCAAAGAAAGCAGGTGAGAATTCAAGTCAGATCCTGAAGCACTGAGCGTCATTTCATTAAAACACACAAACCAAACCGCACATGCTGGAACATGAATATGTTGGATGGGAGGAAATCGATCCAATGCGTGCAAATTTAGTCTATGTGAGTATTTTCTGCTTAAAATCACTGCTAACATAATTATCACACGATATGGGACATATTTACATGCAACACTTTATTATTCAAGTGTTATTGCATTCCACAATGTGCTGTTAATTATCCCCTAACTGACACACACATACATAAGGATAATGCAAACGAACAACGTGAACAAAACAAATTAAACTTAATATACATCTGGCTAATTTTTCTACCCCTGATTATTTTAGAATTGGTGTTAAATTTTACTGCCGTGCATTAAATCTCCCTAAAAGGGTTAAAAAGGAGTGTTTGTTCTCCCTCGCTTCCAGCTAGAATATAATGGATTTTGATATTTCCAGAGAGAGAAAATTAATTATGCCGCTCAGAGACTTTTGAACTTTTTTCACAGATTCCTTTGATTTAAAACAGCTCGTGTTACAGTGGCACAGAGACAGCATAAAGTTAAATATTTAAAACAGGTTTGATTAAATATTTTTGTCATTATCGTGTGATTTGTAATCCTTGCTCATAAGCATTTGGTGTGACCTCAGAGGAGAATTTAACAGTTTATCCATCGTAGTTCGTGCCACTTGGAACCGTTTCAGTACATTATGAGACAGCTGGCTTTATGGTGAAGGACCTACTGCCATGAGCTTCCATAGACTGTATATAAAAGATGGATGCAGGCACTGACATCACAGTGAATGACAGCCTAAATATTTTTTGGCCACTGCCATTCTGGTTTTCCAGAGCCTAAAGTGATTTGGATGAAGGGTTGTAGAGTTATCCACTATAATCTTGGAGAGCTGTATCCAAAAACTATACATGTGTAATTCACGGACACAGCGCTAAGTTACGGGCTAATACAGTTCCACTCGCCAAAACCTAACCACAAACATCGTGGACAGTCTGTTCCAAACAACAAGCTGCATCATTTTTCTCCTGGTGCCGGTCCCAAGCCTGGATAAATGGGGAGGGTTGTATCGGGAAGGTGATCCTAAAGAATGAGATTTCCATACCAGATCGATCACTGACGACTGGCTCCAGTGCTGTTGGCTGACAGGGTGCTGCTGTTACCTGAAGACAATGGAAGAAGAAGAAAGGGGAAAGGGGCATTAGGAGGCAGCGAGGGAGAAAAGGTAAGGCAGGAGCACGGCGGTGAAAGTAGGAGTTTAAGTGTAGGGATTATGATTACTGGTCTATGATATAACAGCCAGTACCAAAAAAATACATGTTCAGAAACCTGAGCAGAGGCTCTGCCTTTAACAACTGTGGCAATATGCCATATGAGCTTTTTTAATAGAGATTTGTTCAGAGGTTAAATCTGATTTTCTAATGATCCTGGATGAACAGATGATCCTTTGGGCGCAATATTGACTCCATCTGTGACTCCATCCTAAAGGTGTTTTACTAAAATCCAAACTACTCATCTTCACTGCATGGAAAGCAGAAAAGGCAACGCACCCTGAGAGTCACTGCAGAACTAAATGTTGAGCTATTTCACTCGGTGGACGGTGAGATTGACCGTAAGAAAAAAATGCTTCTGAAATTCACCAAAGTACAACAAATCATTATTGGGTTTACTCTCAGATCCTTCTCAAATCAGAAGATGGGGTTTTTTTTATTGATGGTCTTCTGTCTTCTCTTATCGATCTGCTCTGCGCATGTCTGCAAGCAGTTTATTATCATTATGCAAGCATGTGAGTCTCGGCCAAACCTGCTCAGAGGGATAACCATCTGGATATGACGACAGAGATGATGCACATGCTATGTAACCCGAGAGCAGAGGCTGATGATATCTTGGCATCCTCTTGTCCTCAGACGATTGTCCGGGATTGAAGCTGTTATTGTTTGCAATCACGCCGCTTCAGCGCAGAAGCTTCACTCCTTTAGGATTATTACAGTGCAATGATGCTGATGCTGATGGTCATGGCGGTTTTGATGATGAAGATGAACAGTTGTTTAAGACCAATTTTCCCTTTTTTTCTGAATATTAGCAGTTCGTTTTCAGCAGTTATGTCACTTTTTTTAGTTATTTTGGTTATCGGGAGGTTTAGTTATATTTTGACAGATGCTTCGTAATTAGTTTCTCAGCTCGTGTCCTGAAGCAGCCTCAAGTTTCCATGGTGACTCCTTACTCCATCGACCTCGATGTTATCCTTTCCTCTGCTGGGAAAAAGAAAGGGACACTGGCGCCTCGGGACAGCAGCAGATTTCCAACAGAGAAATGAATTATTCCCGTTTTCACAATATGATTTATGTTGCAGGAAGAGTAAAATAAAAAGTGTTTTGTTGCATTCAACAGTTCATTTGTCAACTGGCAATGTGATTTTTATGGTTCATGTTTTTACCCAGGAATCAGAGCTCTAATATCTAAATTGTACTGTGTGTATTTATTTAAAATTATCATTTTTATAGTTTGTGTCTTGACATTATTTTTCTTTAAAGTAGTTTTTCTGTTTGATGGGTTGTTGTTACATCCCGTAAAGGAAAAGCAAACAGGACAGAAGGGAGCAGTGATCAGACGCTGGTGAATCTAAGTAAGTGCAGAAAGCCTTTAAAACATTTTAAAGCTCGATCACAGAAATGGAAATGCTCCTCAGACTCCCCTCACCCTGACATTAGGACCTTGTTGTGGTTTGAGGAATGCCATTTGTATCTTTTTGTTTTGTCCTTATGAAGACGCTGTGTGGTTGAGACTGAGTAAAGCCTTTTTTTATAAAGTGTTTTGTGTATTTTAATATGTATGGGAATCCGTAATCTTCAATTCAATTCAAAAAAATTCAATAGCATCAAATCACAACAAACAGTCGCCTCGAGGCGCTTTGTATTGTGGGTAAAGACCCTACAATAACACAGAGAAAACCCAACAGTTAAAACAACCCCCTGTGAGCAAGCACTTGGCGACGGTGGGAAGGAAAAACTCCCTTTTAACAGGAAGAAACCTCCAGCAGAACCAGGCTCAGGGAGGGGCAGTCATCTGCTGCGACCGGTTGGGGCTGAGTGGAGAGAGACAGGACAAAAGACATGCTGTGGAAGAGAGCCAGAGATTAATAATAATGATTAAATACAGAGTGAAGTATAAACAAGTAAATAAAGGTGAATGAGAAGAAACAGTGCATTATGGGACCCCCCCCCCCTCAGCAGCCTAGGCCTATAGCAGCATAACTAAGGGGTGGTTCAGGGTCACCTGATCCAGCCCTAACTATAAGCTTGATCAAAAAGGAAAGTTTTAAGCCTAATCTTGAAAATAGAGAGGGACCATAATAGGTCCCCTTTAAACAAGTATTTCCAAATGAGCACAGAAACAAACAGCATTAATACGCTGATGTGATTTCCCCCCTGCTGCAAAGCCACGACTCTGGTCCTCACCAGAATGATTTGACCATAGCTGATTCCTCCTCTTTTCTTTGTCTGGAAACAGCAATGGTTCTGTTAAAATTAGCGGTTAGTGAAGTAGGAGCCTGGTGATGGGGGGAAAACAGCCCTCTGAGTAGCAAGTGGTGGATGGGTTTCATAATCAGGACAACTACAGGTAAAGAGAATTAAATATTAAGCAGGTCTTCCAAGTCTGGCAGTCAGGAAACAAAGAATGAAGCCATTCTAGTCGGTTTTCAGCTTCTCTGAAATATTGGGTTAGGGTGTTTGGGTCACCATCTATGATGACTTCGGCCTCAGAGGGTTCAGAGGGTAACTCTGAACTATCAACAGGATAAGGTTATTAATAAAATATTTACCAAAGTGCTGTTAAATTACATAAAAGAATGAAACTGATTCAAAAAAGAAAACACGCGCAGAGAAAAAGTCATCTTTTTGTTTTAAAGAATAAAAATGGGGTTTCAAACACAGTGCTGGAGAGGTCCTGATGTGAAAGGCGCAGCTTGTGCCACATTTTAGGAGCAGCCAATGCAAAAATCCATGCAATACAACAACAACCTGCCATATTTCATAATAATGCATGATCACATTTGCTCAGATGATGGCTCACTCTGCGGATCAACCCTCCAAATGTTCAGTTTTATTCTGTGGCTTTTAGAACAAACTGAACTGCCTTAAAATCTCTGTTTTGCGTGTTTCGTTAGGGCAGCGCCGGGGCACAGTGGTTAGCACCGTTACCTCGCAACAAGAAGGCTCGTGGCTCGACCGCCGGCCGGCCGGGACCCTTCTGTGCGTAGTTCTCGTGTTCTCACCGTGCTCATGGGGCTTCTCTCCGGGTACTTCAGCAGTCCAGAGATGTTTGTCGGGTTAATTAACGATTCTAAATTGGCTGCAGGTGTGAGTGTGACAGACTGGCTACCTGGCTTATCATTACACCTGCTGAACATTACCATGTCTTTGCATTAGCGTGAATCACCGTATTTAGAAGAATTTGCATGTTTCTTCCAGCTGTATTCCACTACTTTTAACTCTTCCTATATGACGCCTGCTTTTATGTACGACTCTTTCTTTTGACAAATCTTAGACAAATTGCGGGCACTGTGACGCCCTCTAGGACTAATTTATGACTTTGTGCGATGCAAATAAAATTACTCGACAAAGAGCTCTGCATTTGCAAAGGGAGAAAGTCACAAGTAAGCTTTTGTTTCAGTGCAGAAGTAATGGACCCGTAAAGGGCAGAATCATTAAGGTGTGATGTTTGAAGTCCTGCTTCCAGTATCTGCCGCACAGCTTAACCAGGATCTCATACAACGCCGTCCCTGCATCGTCTCCCCTCCCACCCGCGATTTTCTTTACCAACCTTATTAGAGACGCAGGAGATAAGCTGCTTTCGACTCTGCTGCTTGCCCTCTCAGGTGGTTAGCCCTTTTTCCTCAGCCTGGAGTCAGAACTGCTGTTTCCATGACACTGAGCCATGAGAGGAGACCACAGCAACAGCACATCTATTTACACCAATAACTTGAAATGGGCTTACTTTCCCTGCTAACTGGCCGGGAGCCTCAGATCATCATTTTGGTGATTTACTTTTCAAAGGCCGCAGCGTTGGCTGGGTTTTGTTTTGCCCTCATTTTCTCTCTCAGACAATGATGGTTCTTTGTGCGTCTTGAAGATGCAGAGGATGATAATATCAAAATCTGCCAGCCTTCCTCTTCAAACCAACATCAATTTTCAGTGATGTAAGACTGATGTTGCTGAGGGAGAAGAGGCTCACCTTTTCCTCTAACACACTGCTTGTTTTTCTTACTGTGGAATGACTAGATCGAGCATCCTGTTACACAGAAACCTGAACGCACGCCGTGCTCAGACGTGGATACGCCAAAGTACGCGTTATCTCCTCTCACATCCGTTTTGTTTTTATCATCTGGCTTCATGCTTTTGTGCATGTGTGCAAATAAAAAAACCCGACATAAAGACAATTATGAGAGTAATAAAAAGGACATTAGATAGTAGAGCTCTAAAATTTTCAATCAAAGCTTGAGGTCATTGTTTTTAAGTGATTCTGTCTCAGTGAAGTGGTCTCAGTGTGTGATGCACTGCTGGATGAGCAGGTGCTGGATGCTGAACTGTAGCTGAATGAATAAAAAAAAAAAAAGGAGATGTGACGTAATTTTAAGGCAAAAACATAAATAAATAAATACCTTTGTATCCTCAGAGATGCATCATGCTCTTATCTCAATGCATCAAATGCTGCAGTTTTGTCAGAAGCTGCTTGCATCTCACCTTTAATGATGCACAGGGTCCACATTAGGTTTAAATGAGGGTGGCAGTATGGTCCCAGGAATACATTGGAGGGGGGGGGGGTTACAGAATATTTACCCAACCCATTGTATGATGAAAACATCTGGCCTTTCTGACATTTAGAACGATCATAATTTACAAAATGGACTGGACGTTTATTGAAATGATTGAATGAGCTCATAAACCAATCAGAGGTCTGGGCGGGGGTAAAGGGCTGGTGTTGTAGGTGTGCCAATAACGCACTGCATCAAGGCATCCACAGAAAACGATGAGCCTCAGTCACACAGGCCAGGAGACAACCTGACATGCACCAGTTGCTTGGGGAAAATGAGTATTCCCCAACCAGTTGCTGAGTGGTTGCTGGAGGTTGCTGGCTGTCGCTAGGTGAAATAAATTGCTAAAGCCCCAGTCACGCAGGAGTAGAGACCAGTCAATGACCCCCTGGCAACCACAGGTCACAGAGACTGTCTGGTTGGAAAGTGGTTACAGGAGGTTGGTTTCCGTCACCGGGTGAAATCGGTCACGAAGGGGGTATAAGGTGCTGCACCAAAATCCTGCTGGCAAGTTGCTGTGGTTCCCCGTAGTTTGTATGGAAGATGCCAACTTGTTAGCAAACACTTGCCAACTGCTCGCTAAGGGGGAGCGAAACTGAAGAATGCAGCACAGACCGGGAATGGAGGTGGTTCATCTCCAAAGTAAAAGTTGTGCCTTTTGAAACATGTCGGTTGGTTCCGCATGGCCAGGAGTTGGCAAGAGTTTGCAGACAAATCAGCGTCTTCCATGTAAACTACAGGTGACGACAGCAGTCTGCTGAGGACCAGAGAAGGTTTTCAGTGCAGCACCGTCTTTGTGACTGATTTCATACCTTCAGCAACGTCTCGTCAGCCGTTTGGGAACAAATTTTTCCCACTTGACCCGAGGCTGCTGGAGGTTACTGACCGGCTTCTAGGCCTGTCGGCCTGTGTGACTGAGACCTTAATTAGTTGACATCTAAATAATATACCATGTTATGTCTGAGGTTTTTCTAAAAAAGAAAAAATAGAAAAACGGTGAAAGTAATAGAAGCCTCCCATGACAGGCTGACCTTAATCAGAGTGAAGGCCACTAATCAGCCTGCGCACTGCGCTGAAAGGAATTCAAGCAAGACTGATGTTTACAACTGATGGCCCAGCTGCTGTGACCAAACAGACCTGGAGATATTCTGGTAGCACTGGAATTCTCCATTTCTTCCCTGCATTAATATGTGGCAGGAATGTGCATACTTTTGTTTCCCCACTTTATTTGTTCTTTTATTGAATTAGTTATTGTTTTACTGGATGATGGGCTCTGTGCCACATTAGACTGGCATACGAGGTTGGCGTTCAGCAGGCTCGGCTGTCATTCAATTTAATTTAATTTAATTTAATTAAGGGTCGCTCTCGTCTGTATCGTGGCCTCGTCATGGGACTAGGTGGGACTACTCCTGTCCACAGTGGCGTATGTTGGATTTTTAGATAGACCTAAAAATCAGATGCATGTCTAAACCCTTCAGGTTTGTCACACAACTTAATCAGGGCTATCGTGCAATGAATTTTGGGTAAATTAAAAATTGACCTCACTGTTGCCGTGAGCCAATGGCTGTGCTTGGGTTGGCTCAAATGAAGGAGGACATATCTGATTGTGCTTCTGCTCTGCTCTACTTACAGCACTTTTTCCTTTATCTCTGTGCAGGTATGTTATATAAGCCCAGATTTAAGATGGTTTAGATCAAAAACAATATTTGTGTAGCTGATATTCTTTTGTGGTTCTGTGAGTTGCACAGTTAAGATCCAGCTGAATACCTGGCGACATTTTCCTTTTCTCTGCGCAGGCCAAGCCCTACAGCATGCTGCAGGCTGAGGTGATTCCACAGGGTGACGGGTCTGGGAGGACAACCGCTGAGCCCTGTTAAAGTTATCAGTGTGCTAAAGGGTGTAGCTGGGCCCTGGGCTGTCTTCTCTCTGCCCATGGCTGAGACTGTCTCAGACGCACAATCTGTGTGTTAAACAGATGTCAGGTCTGTGGTCAGCTTCTGATGATTTCTCTGGACGAACAAGCTGATGACGAGCAACAGCTGATGTTTTTGCTGCTGTATGTTCTGGTAATGTCACTGTCGTCATTAGAAGCTAAAATTTTCTCTGGGTAATGATGTTATTAGCATGTTTGCTTTGTCTGTCACTTGTCAAAGCTGGTGTCACTGATTATTAGCATTATCAGTCTGATGCGTTTTGGGGCCCTCTAACTTGCATCGGACTAATCTGGGAACAAAAACTGGTCTAACCCTGCAGACACGTTTGATGCATCTTTGTAACACGGGGCCCTCGATGCATTACATAAAACACCTTAATGTAATAGACCAGCAGCTGTGATACAAACAGCATTCAATGGGTTCACGTTATCAAACCTAATTATACAGAGAGCAGTGAGGGGCATCAAATCTGACACTGGTGATAAAGCAGAGTGAAGGTTAGAGACAGCCTTTAATTCTTGTTCAGTGTTTCACTTGAGAAGAGTCGACTCATTACCATTTAGTTCAATTAACACGTCTGACACTTAAGTCTGTCTAAGATATTGCAGTTCCCCACACCAACAGCAGAGGGCGTAATAGAGGTTTGCCTCAGCAATCAGGCGTCACCATCAAGCGCAAAGGCAAACAGTTACCTCGATTTATGTGGAGCCAAAGGAAATGCCTTTTTGAGCTCTTATTGGCTCAGATGAATTTGTCAGCAGCATCTGCAAAACTCGTCACAAGAGCCCGCAGAGAGCTGCTCAGCACGACCACCACGGGGGCTGCTCCTGCTCACTGAGCTGCACAGCTGAAGCACACACAGGTCGAAGTTAAACATGTTCATGTCTGTAGTGTTTACTGTACATGCAGCGTACAGCAGGAAGTGTTAAAATTTTAATTGGTGCTGGGAACATGCTGTTTTAAGTATATGCCATCTGAAGTTACTGGTTCTGGATTTAAAATATCTTAAAATAAGATTTAAAAATAAAACATGAAAATTTGCAGCTGTGAAGGCAACAAGCTGCTACAGTAAATTAATGCATCATACACAGTTCTTTCAAAAAAAAAAGGCAAACTTGATGTTTTTCATTGTGTCTTTGACAAAATTCCTGCAAAAAAATTAATGCTGCTTAATCCAAACTCTCAGCATGCTAACAGACTGAGCTAAAATGGTGAATAAAATTTAAAGAAATCTCTGTGTGCATGCCAGTATGCTAATGTTAGCTCAAAACACTGCAGCTCTGTAGTTTCTGTGATGTAACTGAACAAACTGTGTTTTGCTGAAGCAAAGTGTCGATTTTAAAATTCAGTGGTTGTACAGCAATGGTGAAGTCTGCATTTTGACTGGTTTGACTGGTCGTGCTTCCACTGTGCAGCGCCGTGTGCCATCAGGCAGGCTAATCTCAAGGACGGCACTTTTGTTTTAACTACTGAAAGCTTTCCACAAATTGTGGACGCTGAAACAAAATCTGCACATCGAAAGAAATTTAGTTTTGCTGACTGAGGAAGCAATGACGCAGGATGGGAATTCACCCGAAGGAAGGAAACTTTGGACTCGAGAGGTTTTAACAGCGGTGGGGTGTGTGTGTGTGTGTGTGTGTGTGTGAGAGGTGTCCCCTCTGCACTGAAGTCCTAGCTAATGCTGAACATGGTGAACGGTCATCCACCTTTAGAAGCAGACATGATCATCCTGCAGTGCTTCAGCCTTCAGGATTCAGCTGAAAAGAGGAAGCCTGTGTGTTCTCCCTGCATTGTGGGTTCCCTCTTATAGTCCAAAGACATGTATGCTTGGCTAATTGTGGGTGTGAGTGTGAATGTGAATGGGTGTGAGTCTCTGTGTTAACCCTGTGACGGGCTGCTGACCTGTCCAGGCTGCTTTCAGCTGGGATCCATTTCCTCTGTAGGTAAGAAAAAGAAAAGAGTTTTTTTTCTCTTCTATTTCTAAACCAAATCTGTTCACCGGACACCGGAATATGTTTTTACTAAAATGATAAGATTGCGGGAGATGTCAGGATCCTGCAGATGTGTGTTGTTTTGAAATGAATGGAAGCAGCAGGCAGCTGGCCCACTTAAACCTGGGGAAAAACATCGGCGGCACAATGAGGGAAATCTGTGAAATCTTTTTTGGCATGAAAGTTGAAGGTACATTGTATTATTATTATTATTATTATTATTATTATAACAACAACAAGGCTGCACTTGCTTCAGACCCTGCCAATCTCATGAGTGTGTTAAATGGAACCAAAGCAGAGCGGTGACAGATTGATCAATTCTGTTGATTACGCCAGAAATACACAACTGGGAAATGTGCAGTATCACACAGACAGACTCCTGTTGTTTTAAGTGACCTTGGTTGCCTCCCAGCATGTTTCTGTCACACTCCTGCAGACACATCAGTTACAGACACACAAATATCAGAGTTTCCTTTATGTGATCGGCACCAAACAACGGGCAGGCGGTCACTGTTTTCATAACTGAGCGCAAAGATGGAGATTTACCGATCAACACCTGCTCTCTGTGGGGGCATCAGGTGCATAACGGGCCATTTTACCCGGCACAGGAGATGTTTTTAACACATCAGTGGGTCCAATAACTATGAAGCACAATGGATGGCTTTAATCTCTGTGTGGGGTGACTGTGGGACTTGCCGTTCAGGGCTAAAGCAGAAGAGAGAGAGATGATTTATTGGACGGTAACACATTTTAAATACATTTAGTTGGCATTAAAAAATCCCATATTACTTCTTAAAGAATTACGTGATTATATTTCAGTGGCTGCATAAAAAAAAAAGCAAACTTTGATATTCAAGACAGAAAACCTGCAGAAAAAAAAAACAAATGAAAGAAAAATAAGCATTTTAAATTTTCATTTTTCTCTTCTTTTCCTCCCGTTTGCAAAAATCCCCTTCGTGCGCAGCAGCCGCCGCTCGAAAACATCCTCCGGCCTGTGGTTTGAAACAAGAGAGCGCCGCATTGTTGAGACGCTAAACAAATGATTGCTTTATGCTCGAGCCGTGTGCTGCGGCCCCTGCCAAATGTTGATGGAATCACTGGCTTTCAACCACCGGGACATTTGCATTGAGTTGTTTACCAGCCAAAAGGATCACTGCAGGGACGCACTGCAGCACATCTTACAGCTGATCCAATTAGCTCAAACAATAGAAACGTTCAAGGACGGAAAGGAGAGGAACAAAAATCAGCAACGCATTATTCCTTTGGGCGACGATTCACTTAAAAAGCTTGATTCTTTATCAAATACATCATAAAATGAGATACAATTAAAGATGGAGGGATTTCTTTTTTTTTCTTTGGTTGAGTGTCTGCTGAATGGTGACATCAGCTGGTGTGGTGTCGTTATGCATCTACACGGACAGCGGCGTTCGATACACAGAGGTCATCCTGGGTGACACGCAGCAGCACAAAGGCTGTTCACTCCCAGGGCTCGTTTCTATGACACAGGGTAAGATCTCCCTCTTCTACCGCGGGTGTTGTCCTCCCTGGATTAAAGAGAAATGAGACAAAGTAATTTCAGACAAATTTGCATCTTCAAAGACTTCTTCGGGTGCACAGATTGTCTGAACGAAATCCATCTCACTTCTAGGATTACACTAGAAGTCTATGGTACTGGCCGAGCTGCCTGAGCGTCAGCCGTACACACAGAAACGGTGCCGTGACAAACCAGTTTATAGCAAGTCTGTCACTCCCAGTGCAATATTAAAGATCCCTTAGGGTCTCATTTAAATACAGTGCTATGAAACATATTTGCACCCTTCCTCATTTCTTAGTTTTTTATGTGACGTGATGTGACGTGTTACATGGTCACCCACGGCGGGTGGGTGGGGCGGCATCCATCAGAGTGTCCACTGACTATCTCCAGAACCATTGCTTGCTCCAGAACCTTGCTTTGGCCATCAGCCATCCGGCCTATGGCCAAAGCCAAGGTTGGATTCTGCTGTGGGTCACTGGGGTCAAGCTCAAGGTCGCTGTTGCTAAAAACAGAAAAATGTGACAGTGCGTGTTTGTCACACATGTTTTCAGATCATCACACAAACTGTGGAGAAAGAAAGATAAAGAAATGTTAAAAAATCAGTTTTTAAATAGCAATACATGGACTG
>JAMQGT020010885.1:0-52363 GCA_024447675.2 Pterophyllum scalare | reverse complement strand
TGTGTTATTAGTAAAACTGCACATTTTTTTCATTTTGCGCTACATTACGAGTAGATACCTACAAAACTTTCCACTTCTATGAGCGTTCGTAGCATCCTGTTGCTAATTTGCGCCACTTAATACAGTAAATCTGGCCCTCAATCTGCTAACTAAAGTAATATCAGATAGGTCAGGCATCAGCTAGGTCAGGGCGTTATTTGGTTATTCAATTTCAACAAAAAATGTGCATGCTGATGGCTCTACATTAAAAATTCAGATAATTGTCAAAGTGCCAAAGGGACTTTTGGGGATTGTGAATATCTGTACTTGTGGATCAGTTCATTTTCTGAGATAGTTCACTTCAAAGCCATCAAAACGTCAGCCTGAGAGTAATATGGCACATGGCTTCACAAAAGCTTCACAAACAAAAGTAAATCAGATTAATATAAGATGTAATATTGTGAAGACCGACGTTTATTCATAATATAAAGAAAGTGTGTGTGTGTTTATAGTGTGTAGACTGTACTGATTCTGCATCATGATGACTGATGCAACTCAGCAACAACAACTGGAAATTATTCATCAGAAACCAAAAGCACTGAAAATTTTAGTGGACCAAGAGTGTGTTCATGTGTGTTCAGCTTGATACTGTAGAACTGTAAAAGTCCTACCATTAATTAATGCTTTGATCTTAAATATGATCAATCTATATCAATTAATTGACTACGTACCACCATTAAGGTGGCAGTAATTAAACCATTACTTAAAAAGCCATCACCTGATCCAGCTATCTTAGCTAATTATAGGCCAATCTCCAACCTTCCTTTTATCTCAAAAATTCTTGAAAGAGTAGTTGTAAAACAGCTAACTGATCATGTGCAGAGGAACGGTTTACTTAAAGAGTTTCAGTCAGGTTTCAGAATTTTTTCACATCACAGAAACAACATTAGTGAAGGTTACAAATGATCTCCTCATGGCCTCTGACAGTGGACTCATCACTGTGCTTGTCCTGCTAGACCTCAGTGCAGCTTTTTATACTGTTGACATGACATTTTATTACAGAGCTAGGTATTAGGTAGGTATTGAAGGTACTGCGCTGTAGTCGTTTGAATTATATTTATTTAATAGATTTTAATATATTTTGTTCATGTAAATGGGGAGGCTCCTTGAAACACTGGGGTTGATTATGGAGTTCCACAGCGTTCTGTGCTAAGACCAATTGTATTTACATTATACATGCTTCCCTTTGGCAATATTATTAGAAAGCATTGCATACATTTTCGTTGTTATGCAGATGATACCCAGCTTTGTTTGTCCATGAAGACAGATGACACACATCGATTAATTAAACTGCTAGAATGTCTTAAAGACATAAAGACCTGAACTATCTCTAATTTCCTGCTTCTAGATTCAGATAAAACTGAGGTCATTGTACTCTGCCCCCAAAACATGGTGTCTAACCAGATACTCTGGATGGCATTACCTTGGCCTTCAGCTTTCTTGTGGTTCCTAGGTTATTTAAAAGTAAAATGGGAGGCAGAGCCTTCGGATTTCAGGCCCGTCTTCTGCCGAACAAGCTCCCAGTTTGGATTGGGGAGACAGACACCCTCTCAACTTTTAAGATTAGGCTTAAAACTTTCTTTTTGATAAAGTGTATAGTTAGGGCTGGCTCAGATGATCCTGAACCCTCTCTTAGTTACACTGTCATGGGCCTAACCTGCTGGGGGACTTCCCATGATGCACTGACTGTTTCTTCTTTACTTTCCCTTTGTCACTCTCTATGTGTTTATACACCACTCTGCATTTAATCATTAGTTATTATTAATCTCTGGCTCTCTCCCACAGCATGTCTTCTATTCCGTCTCCCTCTCCTCACCCCCAACCAGGTTTCTTCGTGTTAAAGGGAGTTTTTTTTTTCCCCACTGTCGCCAAGTGCTTGCACATAGGAGGTTGTTTGTCTGTTGGTTTTTCTCTGTATTACTGTAAAGTCTTTACCTGACAATATAAACTGCCTTGAGGCAACTGCAGTTGGGATTTGGCACTATATAAATAAAGCTGAATTGAACTGAATTGAACCAGAAGATAAATGGGCCTGCTGTATCCACATGCATTCCCAACCCTTTTTTTTTCTTTCAAAGATGAGTTCAGATACATTTTTATCCACTGTGAATAGTTCCTACCTGTAAAATGTGGCTTCCCAGGTGAGGTTCGAAGATCTCAGAGGCAATGGCGCTGGGACTTCTCCTCCGCTGGGTACCGATAGCTAAAGACACACACACGCACACAAGGAGAGAGAAAGCACAGGACAGGACAGAAGAAGACTGGTGAGACTCAGACACATTGATACGAGCAAAGCTGCACTCACACACAAATACGTATTCACAAACACACAAACACTCACGTTTATACAGCCTAGCATGACAAACACACATGGCACAAGACAAGAGGAACCAGTGAGTTCAGCTCTGAACAGTCCCAAGTAGTGCCACAGGTTAGCATTGTCAGTTGCACTCACTAAAACCAGCCCTTTCCTTTCGGTAAGATGGGGAGCTTATTATACTAACAAGTTTCATTCAGTGAAGTCATTTGGCAAACCAATAGCCTGTAAGGAAAATTTATTTGTAAAGCAAAATCATTAGGTACAATTTATTACATAAGCTGTTCTCCAAATAAAGTTCAAGGATATTTACAAGGAAAAAAATCTTTTTGAACTTTAAATTTATAATAAGGTTATCTATTCAGATGTTTATACAAAGACTAAAGCAGGAAGGTTTTACATTAGACCTCTCTCCTTTATCTACAAAGTTCTTGTTGGCTTTTCTCACAGTTTATGTGACCAGAGCATTACATGGAGTTTGAAGGTGTGCAAGTAGTCTTGATTTTAACGCCTGTCTTATGAAAAGCTGCTGAGGTGATGTTTTAATATCACAGCCTGTTATTATAAGTGCTGCTATTAATGGTAGTCATGGCTTGTGACTGCCACCCCTCAAAGTTATTATAACCTTTTGTTTTAAATCAACTTAATTGCTACTCATCCCATATCATCTGACCCTCTGTGCTTAAAGAACAAATGTTAAAAAATACAAAAACAAATAAAGTAATATAGGAACTGCTTCAGCCCAAGCCTGGAGCCAGCCTTATGGGATGACTAAGAAGTCATCCCATAAGTTGTCCTTCAGTCACACCTAAGAACAATCACTAAATAAGATAAAGCTTATTAGACACCTTTTCATGCTATCTTAAAGTATTAAATCATTTATCTAGTTTGATGGCACAAACGATCACGAATATGGGAGTGTCCATTACTGAAGTTGCATGGAAAATAAACACAGAAGACCCAAAACTGCAACTGCGATCACAAGCCGCTTTGCAAAGCTGCTAATATAAACACCAGCTGGCGACACTAAACCTTCTTACAGCAGGGACAGTGAGACAAATGAGGACCTCAATGGCTTTCCATACGCTCTGTTTTTATTCTTCAAACCACTGTTTACACCAATATTCATGTGACCATCCAGCTGCATCATGAATTCAAAACTGGATTCTATTGTCCTCATATTTAGCATTCATTACATTAAAACTGCACAAATATCAAACCAATATGAGGAGGCAGCTATAATTTGAGTACACTTATAGCCCCCTATAACTGTGCGCACAGTTACAGAGCCCAAATACACCAAATACATGCACCACAAATAACTTTTTAAGAGATAATGTCACAGCAGGCCGTCAGTGAGTGGCAGAAATATCAAAGAGGGAATCTCCCTTTTTTTGTCTTTCTTTCCCTTCCTATCCATCATTGTTTATCTTTAGTGAGGGAGAGAGACAGAGAAAAGCAGGAGAAAAGACAGAGACAGCAAGAGAGAGCGAAAGAGAGAAATAGTTTATAGCTTTCTAAAATTTCACCCTGAGGGCAAAACTCTCTCTACAGACAAAGTCAGAAAGCACAACAGCTAGAGAAACAGAGGGAGGAAAAGAGTGAAAAAGTGAGTTGGTCAGTGTAAAACCTGGCCTGAGGTAAAACTGTCTCGCGCACACGCTCTCCTTTTCAAAAGAAGATAAACTGAGAAAGCATAAGAAGAGAGACAGCGAGGAAGAACGCTCCATGTTGTCACCAAGCACATCCTGTAAAGCTAACTTATTAAAACTGGTAAGAAAAGATCAATTTAACAACTAAAAAAAAGCTAAAAAAAAAAAAAAACAACTAAAAAAGCACAAGCAACATGTTGCCCTGAACAGTACCTGCTCCCAAAAACAGCCAAAATATTAATCAGTCTGATTGGATGCACAGTGCAAGTAGTCTATGCCAACATGAACTCCAGACCATTTTATTTATGAATCTGAATTTAATAACACTATTAAAAACTCCTTTTGACTTCAAGATGAGTTTGAATGCAAAGCAAACTGAATGTTTTTGAAATAAAAAAAGAGAAGAAGAAAGCGTTACCAGTTAATGTCTTTGTCTTGAGACAGCCAGAAAATAAAAATGGACAGCACAAAAGAGAAGGAAGAGTGAGACAGTGGCAGACAGTGAGACAGGCACACAGAGGGGCATTAAAGCTCACTAAAAGAGAGATTTTTGTGCCCTGAGGTAATGTTCTTCTCTCTACCAACTCTCCGTCCTCATCTCCCTGCAGACCTCATTACACCAAATTTAAACACACACCAATAAAAACGCTCATACGCAACATTCCTGCGTGCGTGCGTTTTGGAAGGGGGTGGGGCTGAAGAGACCGAATTAGCTTTAATTAATGACATAACAAAATGGGCTTGTGAATGAAAGGGTTACAAAGCGAAAAGGCAAAAGAGCACAAGGACACAGTTGATGGGCTCAAGGAGCTCAGCCTAATCTTGGTGACATAATGGGAAGAGGAGAATGACTAAAAGCAAAATGAACATGCCTGTTTGTAATAATCCATAATATCTTAATGATATGCTCACCACTCCACTTTTTTTTTTTCTTTTCAGTGTTTTCTCTATCCTTTTTTTCCTGTTTTATCTCAGGCTTTCTCTTTGAATTTAGTATTCTGCTTTTTCTTGGATGTCTTGGATAGTACTCTGGAAACTCAGCGGTTTTTTTGTTTTTTTTAAAGGTGCTATATAAAGTAAAGATCAGCCATATGAGAGGGAAGGGAGGTGTGTGTGTGTGTGTGGGGGGTCGCAACATGAACATAGAATAGAATAACACACAATCAAAAAAAATGCAGCATTCCCCTTTAAAAATTCATATGAAATTAAAGCAAAGAAACTGGAATAAAAGAGGTCAAAAAGGAGAAGTAGGTGTAAGCATGAGGGGGAAGGTGGAGAACAGGTTGGCACACTCCAGAAAAAAAGGATGCAAAAAATTAAAGGTCAGAAAAAAAATGTAAACAAGACCAAACTCGCAAAAAAGAAAAAACAAAACCTATAAGGCCTAGAGTGTGTGTGTGTGTGTGTGTGTGTGTGTCTGAGAGCGAGTCTGACCATCTCATTGGAAAGTCAATTTAACTTTGCTCTCTCAAAGTCAAACATTGCAGCTGTTGTTAATTTATTTTCTTGTTTAATATGAAATTGGCAACAAACCAGGGATTCCGCTGCTGTGTGTGCTTGTGTGCTTCAGTGTGTGGTGTGTGTGTGTGTGTGTGTGTAGGCTTAGAGCCTCTGCCCACTCCTTCTCGCTGCTGGAAGGTTGGATTAAAGGAATAAACGACAACCTCCAGACTGCTGTCCAGACCCTGCAGAGGGCTGAGTGAAGTAGAAAGGGAGGACCTGTGTAGGTGAGTATTAGGGAGGGAAAAGAATTTGTATGTGTGTGTGTGACAGAGAGTGAAGAGTCGGAAATCTGTACTGTTACGCAAACAGCCAATTCAATTAGTGATAGGTGCAAGAACAGTGAAGAGAGAGAGAGAGAGAGAGAGCAGGCGCGAGAGAGGCAGGGCATCCATTTTGGCAAAATGTCAGAGGCAATTTATCACGACCTAACAAAAGACCTCAGGGATGAAGAGGGAGAGAGGAGGAAGGTGTGAGGATTGAAGGAAAGGAAGGACAGGACACAGGAGTGAGGCATCACTCTGGGAAAGAAACATGCAGGCTAACAGGAAGGCAAGGAGGTACAAGGAAATGAGGGGATAAATGCTGAGGGAAAGAAAAAGGTGGGAGGAGAGGATGCAGAGAAAGAATTCTAGGTTTTAATAACAATTTAAGGGCACCCTGTGGAAGCACTATGAAGGAATGATGTAATGCACCAGCATGAAAGTAAACAACGCATTAATCGAAAATATCCCACAAAAGTGGCTTTGCTGATTTTTGAGAGGGGCAACGGCAACGAAGCTTTAATTTGAGGGAAAGAATACCCCAGAAAAACTTCCTCAGCACTGCTGTGAGTATTTGCTCAAAATACAATGAATTTAATGTATTTAAGGTAAGTCAATCAGATACTCCAGCAAAGGTTCTAACAGTTCTAACAGACATCAACCATGGCGACCCATAACACAATGAAACAAGACCAGTACTGACATATTTTCTTTTTCTGAAACACTATTGTGTTTTTTTGGACCAATAGAGTAACTGAATATGGAAAAACAAATACATTCTCAAGCTGTTTATCTTCACCTTAGTAAAATAATCAATTATATTTTAAATATAAGTTATTTTACATTGTTAGAGGCAGTCTGCAATTTGTTTTATTTTAAAAGTAAGAGTTTAAAATTTTCTGCAACCTATTTAAATGATTAATTCAGCTTAGGGCGCTGTTGGTGTGTCCACATTTTGCAAATTCATCATGATAAATGATCTTTTATTGAACCGTAAAAGCAAATCGTACAACTCTGGTTCCCCGTGGAAAATCACAGCGTGCTTATAATAATTTATAATTCAGGGTTGTAGTTACAAATATTTTTTCGTCCTGACTGTTGCATTATTTTTACAAGTATGTTATGAAATATGAGTCAAGACACTTTCAGTTATTCTGTCCTTTGATATGTATTTGAAGATAAGCCTATCATAGTGAAAGCACATTAAAAAAAAAAAGAGAATTACACATCGAAAAAGGCCAAAATAAAGCAGTATATGTTTCCCTAATTACATTATATCCTATGTTTCATTTATTTATTTTCTAACTGCTAATAAAAGTAACTGGTCTTGCTCTGACATTAAATGATAGACTGCGGAAAGCAGTAGACTGAGAGGCATTTTTTTTTCTTTCTGTTACACACAACAAAGTTTACAGCTCGTCACATAAATGAGAGCCAGTCAGCCTGAAGCAGGTTCTTTCCCTCTGAAATGAGATGTTTGGGCCGATTAACTCTGACAGAGCCGCTCCACTAAACCTGCATCATTTCCCTGCTTAAACTCCTTCAGTAACACTTTTACTGTTCAGCACTGAGATGTTTTACAATGTAACCGCCCGCGGCCTGAGAAGGGGAGGCACGAGAATTAAACAGACACACACGTTCACGGTTTCATTGATTAACCCTCTAAGGTCAAAGTTGTCATCTGTGACAACCCCTAACCCTAACCCTAACCCTAGGCAAGCACAGCATGTAATTTCTGTTTCAGTAACTTGTTCTCAGGAACTCATTTTATTATATGCAGGAAAAATGATTATGATTCTCAGTTTAAATATGTCAGATAAAAGTTCCATAATTTCCAAAAATAAAGTGAATTATAGTTCCTTACATGAAACATGGTTAAAATGTTTTTGCCTAAAGTTTGGGACAGTTTCAAAAGCTGAGCAGAAACAGAGATAAATAAATCATCCTTTCTCAGAGTCTGTACCATCAGCACATTAATGTAGAATTGCTCAGTAATTTTCCACTTGTGCTGAATAATTCAACAGTTATCGCTCAATGCTCAGACTTAACAGAAAATCAGAGCTGGGGTTCAATGAAGTGTATGGAAGAGAATCACACAACGTTGATGAGGTCACAGTCAGTGGGCAGGTTTTATTTGCTCACAGTATTATCAGGTAATTCATCTTGTATTCTGCTTCTGGGTAGAATTAAGAGAAATTGATTAGTTGTTTTTCCCTCTTTCATGTTTGGGCTATAACCTGTGATGAAATACAACATTATGCTCAGCGTTAAAACCACTGATAGGTTAAGTGAATAAGTGAAGTGAAGCGCCCCTCGCCAATGGGAACGGCACTTCTCGACAACAGCGGCCTCGTCCAGCGTGACAAAGCACTTCACCACACCACAAAAGCCTGCTCCGGACTGATGTTGGCCTGGCCTCCAAACTCCTGAGCATCTGCTGGAGGAGCAAATGCCACCCCCCCCCCAATGCTACAGTCACACTAGTGAAAATAGTGGTTAGTCACTACATTACAACCAAAATTATTACAAGAGTATGAAATGAACTTGTGCTCATGTTGCCTTTGAAATGTTTTATTTGAAAATGGTGACTGGGTCTGCAAACACTCAGTTAGTTGCCCTCTTCAAACCAACTTTGGTGCATCAAGGCGGCAGTAAATATGGATGCAGTTAGTCTACTATCAGTCTGCTATCAGTTTACAATAGAACACCCATCAAACATAACATTGTGACCACCTGGCTAATATTGTGTCGGACCCACTTTTGCTGCCAATTCAGCCCTGACCCCTTGAGCCATGGACTCCACTAGACCCCTGAAGGTGTGCTGTGGTATCTGCACCAAGATGTTAGCAACAGATCCTTTAAGTCCTGTAATTTGTGAGGTGGGGCCTCCATGCATCAGACTTGTTTGTCCAGCGCATCCCACAGGTGCTCATTTGGATTGAGATCTGGGGAATTTGGAGGCCACTTCAACACCTCAAACTCGTTGTGCTCCTCAAACCATTCCTGAACCATTTTTGCTTTGTGGCAGGGTGAACTATTCTGCTGAATGAGGCCACAAATTTTGCCCAAAGCATCACACCACTCTGGTGCCTTGTCTTCTTCCCATAGTTCATCCTGGTGCCAGGTGTTCCCCAGGTAAGCAACACACACATCCAGGCATCCATGTGATGTAAAATAAAATGCGATTCATCAGACCAGGCCACCTTCTTCCATTGCTCTGAGGTCCAATGCCAAGGCCCACGTGCCCATTGTTGGCACTTTTAGATGGGTGACAGGTCATCAGGGCACTCTGACTGGTCTGTGGCTATTCAGCCCCATACAGTACACAACAAACTGTGATGCACTGGGTGCACTCTTCTGCACTGTGTATTCTGACAACTTTTTATCAGAACAAGCATTAACTTTTTTTTGGCAATTTGAGCTACTCGCCTGTTGTATCGGACCACATGGGCCAGTTTTTGCTCCCCATGTGCATCAATGAGACCTGGCCACCCACAATGCTGTCGCTGGTTCACCACTGTTCCTACCTTGGGCCACTTTTGATAGAAACTGACCTCTGCTGACCGGGAACACCCCACAAGAGCTGAACTTCTGAAGATGCTCTGACCCAGTCGCCTAACCATCATAATTTGGGCCTTGTCAAACTCGCTTAAATCCTTATGCTTGCCCATTTTTCCTGCTTCTAACATCAACTTTGAGGACAAAATGTTCACTTGCTCCCTGATATATCCCACCCACTAACAGGTGCCACGATGAAGACACAATCAGTGATATCCACTTCACCAACGAGTGGTCTTAATGATATACTTGGTCAGTGTATATGGGATTATAACCAGAAAACAGCCAGTTGGCAACCAGTTGAGTTGAGTCCCTTATTGCAAAGAGACACAACAAAGGCAAGTTGCGCTCATCAGCGCAGACAGACTCAGACTGATTGCAACATTGGCAATCTCTGTGTTTTTATAAATTATATGGCAATTATTTGTAACCCTTTGCTAATATGTCTGACAGTCGGACCACAATGATTTGGAGACAGGCTGCCTCCCACCAGACAACATGTGGTTGCCCAGAGTTTGAATGTGTTGCCTGCTTAATCTCTGGGTGACAGTTGGTCACTGCAGCTAGTCAGTTGTCACATGCAAAAATATTCACTGCAGTCACCAGCAGGCTCTAATTTTCCCTAGTTGCAAGGTGGTTGCTGGCCATTTTTACTCTAGTTTGACTGAACCATAACACCCTGATGTCAGTGTCAGACGCTACAAGACACCCCAGGACATCTCAACCATGATCTAAAAGGTAGCAGGCCGTTGGTTTTAATGCTGCAGCTGGCTGGTGTATTCTAGGTTCACTTACTAACATTTTTTTAAAAATATTTTTGACCATTTATATCCCATTGATTTCCTACCAAATCACCTTTTCATGTAACAAAAATATATATGATAACTTTTTATGTTACCATATGGGGTATGTGTTTAGGTGGAGCTTGACGTTCAAAAGTTATTTCATTTCATTGTTTCTTGGTTCTGATTCAGTTGAAAGGTGTCACGTAATGTAAACACAGATTATTTATTGATTGATCATGCTGTGTAGTTTTCAATCATTATGGCATTTGAGATTAGCAGCACTATTCTGAAAGGAAGCATCAAATTAATACTCTTTTTCTTTTGTTCAGAAAAGTTTTGTTGGAATCTTTCCTTCTTATTTACACTAATATTGATGGTGCACCCATTTATTTAAAATATATGAGGAATGAATCTTTGTTCTCTGTCTGTTTGGCATTTATGTGCCCAATTTGTGAAAGCACAAGGCAGCATCCAAAAGTGCTGGGGTTATTCTTCACTGTTCTTAGGAAACATATTGCATACTGCAAAACTACCTATTAAACTACTCAGTACAATCTCAATCAGCTAACGCACACACACACACACACACACACAACTTCAGATATGTCTACACACTTTCTGTGTTTTCTTGTTGTTTTCATTTTCCATTCTTAAGTTCATTGTTTCTCTCCGTCTCTCTCTGGATGAAACGGATGTTTCTTCCAGACTACACAAAGACACACACGCACTGGTTCCTGCATGTTCCTCTGTGTGTGTGTGTGTGTGTGTGTGTGTGTCTTTGCTGTCTCTCCACTTGGCTGAGCGCCAGCTGGTGTGTGTTGGAATCAAGGACAAGGGAGGACACAGAGCGAGCAAGAGACAGAGTGTGAGGGTTAACGCGACAGAGTGACAACAAGGAGAAAGAAAAATGGAGGCATGGAGGAGGAGAGTACAATGGATGGATGGAAAAATGTAAGTGATAGTAATGGGACAAACTGGAAAATGCAGTGACGGAGAGAGTGAATAGAAAACCTGGGCCATATAAAATTTGGAAAAGATTCCTGCCTGACCCCCTCAGAAGCAAATTTTTTTTTGTACAATAACTTTATTATATTTAATGAAGCAATGTAAAATTTTACCTTCATAGCATGAAATTGCATCAATTTAATGTATCTGACATAGAGGAACAGAAACGAGTATTGTAGTGAACAAAAGTACCACAGCGATCAGATAAGTTGAGTTATGCCAATTTTTCACAAACTCAACAGGCAATGAAGCAACAAATTGCAAAGGCAGCATCTGGAGTGACTGTTGCTCAGAATGCAGAGCGGGTCATCTACCTTTGGTGGTTACGTACTATTGCATTAGCAGCAGTCACATATACCAGAAGGTCGGTGGTTCAATCCCTGGCTCCTTCAGTCTGCAAGCACTGAACCCCAAATTGGCCCTGATGCGTCCACTGGAGTGTGAGTGTGTGTGAATGTCAGGCAAGGTGCTTCAGTACAGAAAAAAGCACTTGTATAAATGTGTGTGTGTGATTAGGTGAATGAGGCTTGTAGTCAAAAGTGCTTTGAGTGCTCAGTTAGAGTAGAAAAGCACTTAAATTGGTTATTAAGTTCATAATGTGTAAACTAGCAATTTATTCGTAAGACTTCAGAGATTCTGAGCTGCTGCGGTGTGAAACAAAGCTTTGTGAGAATGTGACTGGATTCTGAAATCGATTGAAGGCATCAATCAAGAAATGATACAGGACATTAATCCATAATAATGATAATCATTAATCACGACCCTATTTAAGCTCCACATAAACTTACTAAAGGAATAAAATGCTGGTTACACATTATTGCATTAGCTGCAGCCACATACGGTTCAACAGTCACAGGGGCCATTTTTGTACACTTACTACGTTTTCCATATTGTGTATGTGTAAAATATTCAAAGCAGGATTTTAACTTTTGATGGAGTGCATTAGAATCTAATAAGTAAAAATCTGAAAACAACTACAAGTGCAAAGTAAACAAAAATAATTATGATCACATATTGAGTTAGTCCTGCGACAGACTGGCAACCTGTGCAGGGTGGACCATGCCTCTTGCCCTATGGCAACTGGGATAGGTGATTTCTTAAAACTTAAAAGCATTCCACATTTTGAAAAGCTTCTTTTCAATATGTAAAGAGGTGGCTAAAATTGGGTGTTAAATTGATCCAAGTCTTATTTTTAAATTTCTGTCATGTAGAACACGAGTGCCTGAGCTCCCGGTCTCTAATCAGCTGCTGGAATAAGTGCTTACTAATGTCTCCTCATAATGATGTGCATCCTACTAATTTCAACAGTAAAACTACTATAGCTATATAAAGCTACAGGAATTGTGTAATATTCAAATACCATAGAAATTCTGTAAAATAACCACTTATAGTAATTTGAGCATGCATGGTTCTGGGAGTCTTGGCATTTTGGTAAGATTAGTACCGAGTGACACTCACAACACAACTTGTTTATTTCATTGCACGTGCAAAACTCTAAGTGCATTGACATTTGTACTATTTCTTTAGTTAGTACAAAAAATGACACTAGAAATAAGCAATTACTTGAATTGCAAAGCTAATGTGTCACTTTACTCATTGCCAAAGTTTTCTGATTACCTGAATGCTTGTAACGCATTACACCTAACAGCAGTCACTATTCACACTCACCCATTCATATGAGTGAGTGAGTGTATCCAAACCTTTGACTGGTACTGTAAGTGTGTATGACAACGAAAGAGAGGAGACATGTTCACACTCTAGATACTCTGAGTGAGCCTGTGTGTGTGTCAGTCTAGTGTGTGTTTGCTGTCAGTCTGTAACCTCAGGAGATTTGAGGTTTCTCTTGTGTCTGAATTTGTACATGATCGCCTTGTGTCTCTCTTCCTCTCACACACACAGACACACACACACACACACACACACACACACACACACACGGAGCGGGGGTTCAGTGAGGCAGGAAGGTATTGGCACTGAGGGAATACAAGGAGCAGACAGTAATTAGGAACCAGCCTACTGTACCATAGGCACATTCACACACACACTCCTACAAGGCAGATATGTTCTTGGGCACACACACACACACACACACACACACACACACAGAATGTAATTAGGTAGGGGCCTTGACGCCCCAGTGGCGAACTGAACAAGCCCCTGAATATCCTCGCTGGGAATGGCTGAACGCTATAATACGTGGGAAAGGGGCATGAACACACATGCTTACATACACACACACACACACACACACACACACACACACACACACATTAATTAAGTGGCAGCCTACTGTGCGTGAAGAGAACAAGGTGGTAGACGGTCGCAGCGGGAGTGTATGTGGACCAGCAGCAGTCAGGATTAACACAAGTCGACCTGGCAGCGCTGAGCACCACCACATGCTTATTCACTGCTTTTCTTCTAGGTTTCGTCATTTCCTGTTCAGTCATCATCAAAACCCCACATCGCAGACATATGTACCATCCAGTTTAAATCTGAATGAATTAAACTGGTTCTTCCCCACATATGTAAAACTGCCAAATATGAAATGATATTTTGGACATGCAAGGTTCCTGCTGTAAAAGTCAAGTTCATTTTTCTCATAGGCAGGTGGAGCTCTTAGAGGATGGAGGCAAAACTGTTCTGTGTTCAACTTGTCTCAGCTTTGAGGCAAGCCGTTAACATGGACCGATTTAACCAGAGCCTCGAATATCCACTCACCACTATCCATGACCAACAGTCCACTGCAAAGCATTGCAAGGTGAGCAAATTGCTTTGGTGGGCGGGGCTTTACCCTTTGGAAAGTCCATCTCAAAGATGGTCATAAAAAAAAAAAAAATTACAAAGAACCTCAAACTGAGAATAGAGCACTTGGTTGGGAGGTCAAACACAAAAATATTGCCCATTGCTTTGTCCACAAAGTTCTGTTCTGAAACGTATAAACTTATTATATGAATAACAATAATAGCTCTGGAAATTGTTGTATACCTGCACCCTTCCTTGGCAACATTATAACATTTCTTATAGAGGAAGGTTCGATTTTTTATCGTATGCAAATACTTCATTTGCCATCAGCCGACACTAAACCCTGAGAAAGAATCACTGTAGCTGCTGTAAGAGTGAAGGAACTTATTTCCTTTTTCCACTGAGGTTGTGTTACAGCGTTGTTACAGGCGCTTCGTCTTTCAGTCTCACAACTTCAACAACAAGCGGCTTAAACCCAGAGTCAGGAGCTCCGGACAGGAAAAGAAGAAACTGAACTGTTTCTGAAAGCTAAAAATAAACCCCTTTTGTTGTACTATGTGCTGGTATTTTGGTCAGTGTTGTTTCAGATACTTTTTTACTTTAACAAATTTAAAACCCTAAATGATAAAAAACTGTAATACATGGCAAGTATTACAGTTTTTATCATTAAAAAATGAAAAATCATTATAAAAAACTGTGATACTTGCCATGTTTAAGATACTAAATAATGAAGCATTATTGTCTGTTCGAAAGTTGGTTTGGCATGTCGGGGTATTTCAGACTCTGGCTGGTAAAGCAAATGAAGTGAGCAGACACACTGCTGTTCTCCTCGGTGTTAATCTGCTGTTAATTTGTCTGGACTGTAACATGAGACAGAGTGAGCTGCAGGAGTTTAGAGTGAAGCTGTTAGTCATTAATTTAACAGACTCAGAGGTGAACGAGGCCACATGTCTCCATTATTCTCTGTCACACTGTCACCACACATAATAACTTCACCAAAGGGCTCAGTCTCTCTCTGTGCGTATGTGTGTGTGTGTGTGTGTTCTGGGAATGCCACTATATCTATATGAGCATGCTTTATTTCTGTATGTATTTAACACCTCATTAAAGAATTATTCCAGTAGTGGTTGCAGTTCTATTTATCCTTTGCTATGGCTAATTTCATGACAACTGAGGATGTTGAGATGCCGTGGCTGGTTGAGAGTAAAGAAACTATCTCTTGTGAGAAATATGAGATATATTTCTCTCAAAGCTAAATGCGTCGCCCTCGTTAAGGAGAACATTGTAGGATGATCAAAACCAGCAGGATTTATTTGCTGTTCCTGACATCAGTCATCAAAATCCTCACGTTCCTGGTGAGTTATTCCTGCTCTAAAGCAGAGCCAGTAATAGCTGATGGAAGGATTAAATATTCCGATGGCTCTGTGCCTCCCTCCAGACAGAAGGTTCCATTCTGTATGTAAAACGTCGTCTTTTAAAGCGTCTTCTCAACAATTAATGTAAACAAGATCGGGACAAATTCCTCAGTGAGCCAGAAGTGTTTCAGAGTGATGCCTCTGACACTTGATGTGTTTTCTGGTACGATGTTTGATTGCAAATTTGTGAGCAAATCACCTCAAATAGCAGCACTTAGCAAGTGTGCTACAGTCATCTTTTCACCTTGTTTTACCGCTGATTACAGGCCGCTAACTGTAGAAACCGATCCTGAATGTGCTCCTTATCAGTCCACGGAGGAAACTGCCTCAGCAGTAAAAATTAATGATCTTTGACCAACTCTCTGACAAGCGAGATATGGGTGATGCAAGGCAAAGGACTGACAAAGTAAGAAAAGAGGGGCTTAAAGTGAGGGGATTCTCACAGGCTTCCCTCTCTCCTCATCCCTGTAGCTTCCCATCCTTCCTTTCCTGCCTTCTGTCTCTAGTTTCAACCTGATAACTATTTAAACATAAGCTGCACAGATGACCATTACATCTTGGGTAGGACACAGCTGAATGGCACTGTTGAACGGAGGAGGAAGGGATGGAAAGGGGAGACATCAAGATGAAAGAGTGGAGTGGGAATCAAAGAGAGAAATGGAGCGGCTGAGGCAGAAGGGGAGAGAGAGGAGGAGGAGGAGGAGGAGGAGGAGGTGGATGTTAATTAATTATAAGCCGTCAGGGTCCAAATCATTTTCTTTTAAATGTGGAGTTGTCACAGTGGCTCATATTAAACCTTCAGCACTGATTTTGAACAGAAAGTTTTCCAGATACAGTGTGACAATGTTTCAACTGCTGTCACACCACCAGGAAATAATTTGGAAACTCTGGTACACACAACACTAACAACATAATATGGAATTATTATGGCATGGCAATTTAGTTAAAGCTGCGCTGCAAATATAATTGATTAAGGCATGATGAGCTGTGAAGTCAACATTGCAGGCAACTTCAGCTACCAAGTGTTCATTAAGAAAAAAAACACACATTATAATTATAATATTTCATTATGTCACTGAGTAAAGTTTTATGAATACTATAACCTACATTACATCTGTCATTTGCCTGTCTAACTATTAAATATTAAAAATAGACTTAATTTATTACTCAATATGACCTCAAATGAGTGACACTCAGGGGGAAAAGTGCTTCCAGAGGTCAGGTCAAAAAGTCATTTTCCTATGCACTTCTATAGGAATGGAAGTCCTTCTGAAATCACAGCTATTCCAATCTAGTGGCCTTCAGATAGAATGCAGGTTTAAGGCACTTTAAGCCACCCATAAGCTGGATCACAGAGTTTCTTGCAAATTTTATACCAAACAGCAATCCATATTGTTTGATTATATTATTATTGTAAAAGCTCCAAAAAAAAAGCAGGAACACCACAAACATGGTGGAAAGGCCCAGTTCACTGGTTTAAATTAGCATGGGCAAAGACCTTGGAGACAGCTTTGGGCTACAGGTGCATGTGCTAGCAGGTCTGTCAATCAAAGCAGCCACACCTTTTATTTTAACACCTCGTGTTGAAAATTTCAGAGCTCTAATGTGCAGGTGTCACATTAGAAATATACGGCGGGACTTCACTTTAAATTACATGATTAATAACTCTCTGCAGCACCCCTTTCTCCTCATATTTTCACCCCAGTGTTGCTTCCTGCTGTAAAATAATATTTCATATACATTTTTCATAGCGCTCCCTGTTACTCTTGACTGAAGTACAAGCAGATCTCAAGCTTTTGTCAAAGTAACTAATCCAAAGACTGTTGAATTTGCATAGCAAAACATCCCTCTAGTTGTGTTGATTACGCTGTATTTTAACCACTAGATGAAGCAATAGTAAGGGTAGTGGCAGTAGCATTTGAAAATTAAGTGGAACCGTTTGACTTAATTAAGTCTGCGATTGCCTGTCTGACGTTAGCCTGATCTGAAAGAAGGACCAGAGCTTGAGCAGCCTGGTGTCTTAAACACAGAGAGAGTGTTAAAGACAGAGCAGGGCAGTGAGAGTTACTGCAGTCCTTATCACAGTCCAGTTCTTATCTGCAGGTCTGATCCACACGCACCCACACACTTTATTAACTGCAGCACAATTCAAGCCTGCAGTGTTTGTGAGGGAGAGGAAGAAAGAGGAAAACAAATGCCCTCTCTTCAACTGGTTTATTGGAAGTAAAGAACAGGCTCTGCGTGCGTGTGTGTGTGTGTGTGTGTGTGTGATGTGTGTCTAAGGGAGAGTTCATTCACAACAGGAAAAGAACAGAGAACCACAGACTGAAGCAAAGGTCTGAGCCACAGCCCGGTATTTACCTGATGATGAAGCCAAGCTTCAACACACAACCTAAAAGAGATATTTATACAGTGTATACCAACCATAATATATATGAATACTGTAATACTAAGAATGCTATTTAAGAGAATGATTACTTTTTCACTTTGATAGTAGCATTTTAATAATCCTCTTCTCCCTGCCCCTGTTATCTGAAATCCATCTTAAAAAGAAAAATAACTATAATGATAAATCCACATATTTGACTCTGTTCGGTTTTTATATTCGTTCTATGATGAGAACATTTACTGTACAAGTATAACATAAATTATCTATAGCTCTTTTCAAAACCACGATGTCTTCATCTGATGAATTAAAAGGTATAAATAGTTTTGGCAGGTGGCAGGAGTTTGGCTGCTGGTGCTCAGTGATTTCATTCAGTTACAGGAAGTCAAAAATGAAGCTTAAAATAGTTCCAGACGGCTCAATGTCACAACTTTTATAGCAGAGGGGATTCGCTGCCAGAGCAGCTTTTACTGTTCAACTGCAGTGATGGAGGACAAGTGGGGATGGAGTAAAAGAAGGACTGAGACCGTGTAAGAAAGACAAAGATGGAAGGTGAGGTGGGGGAAAGAAAGCACAGACAGCTAATAGCAGTTAACGGGGGGGGGGGCAGAAGAAGAGGACTCAAGGAAGGTTGGATGAAAAGCGAGAAAGATGGATGACAACATATGGCGTGAAGAGAGACAGATTGCAAGAGAGAGAGGACGACAGGAAAGGGATAAAATGAGGAAATGAGAGAAAAGGAAGACCAAAATACAAGAGGTTTACCTCAGAAGAAGAAAGTATGGAAAGCCTGAACTGAAGAAAGGGTGATGAAAAGAAGAGGAGGCATGGAAATCCATTAGAATAGAACTGGGTCAAAACAGAGGAAGGATATATGGAAGAACAAATTGGCAAAAGGAAAGTAAAGTCAGAATAACAGGGGACTGATGAGAGGAAAACATACACAAATCAGAAAACAGAAGTGGAAGACTGAAAGTGGTGACATGATTCTAGATGAAGAAGACATGGCGGGCAAAGCAAGAAAAAAAGGCTGGAGCGAAGGAAGGAAGGAAGGAAGGAAGAAGGAAGGATGAGTGCCAGAGAGCCGTTTTTAGAGTTGGCTTGTTTCCCAGGAGAGGAAACACTGAGAAGGTCGAAACCACAATCTGACAAAAGGAGTCAGCCAACAAATGAACTAATGAAAGAATAAAAGAATAAATCAAGGCATTGATTTTCCTCTTTTACATCATTGGTGTGGTTTCTACCTCACAGGTAAAGTCATCATCAATCATCAAGGTATTTCTTAATGCAGAGAAAATGTCTCAGTGTGTTTGGTAGCCTGGGGTGCTACACTATGACTCTGAGTTCACTGTAAAGACCTGCAGCGCAAACACAAACCACGCAAACAGTGAAACAAGCACCTTACTAGGAAATCCAGTTCCCAAACCTCCAGAGAACCACTTCAAGGACCCACTCTCTGGTTCACACCAAAACGAAACCTCCATAGACTGGATCTTCCTTTCTTGCCGCAGTATAAGAAATAACTCCTGGTCAGCCATATTAAAATTCTGTCACTATGACCCCTCAAATAAGAAAATGAGTACAAGAGCGTGCGATCACAGGTAAAATTTCAGCACTTTACCTTTTAGGTTTTAGTGGAGTAATAATAACAGAAGTGGACTACACAGAGAACTCCTGGGTACGTCCAGCGTGTTACGTCCTTTGACCCTAACCACCTGTGTAAAGTGTGCTTTGGGGACAAGCTGAACAGAGAGGGGATGTTTCCTGAACATTTCTCTCAGCTGAGAGTGCTCCACTCTTTAGCAGAATGCTCTTCGCCATAGCACCGAGTGGACGTTTAACCTCCCCACTCCAGCCTCAACAGTTTTGTGCAGAGCGTAATAAGGTGGATATTATCGCTGCATTGAGGAGAGACGAGCACTGAGAGAAAGACAGACAGTGAGAGAGGGAGATATGATGACAAAATGATGCCGTCAAGTGGATCGGATGGCGATAATGAGTAGGGTAGAGAGAAACGGTTTTATGGAGATTATCACTGATTTTGGACTATACTTGCTCTCTCACTCCCAAATATTCAAATGTGCTCTTTTCTCTCTCGCTCTCTCTCTCTCTCTCTCCCACCAGTGTTTTTGGCTGAGAAACACAAAGACGAAGGTGTTGCCGCTTGAAGCGCAGCATCTTGTGATCCAAACAATATCACAGATGAACTCAGTCACTGCCGCCTTTGATTCCAGCTTTTCTACAATCTGTTGCCAGTTTCCTGGAGAGGCCTTGTTTTTCTATGTTGGCTTTGTTGCACCGGCAATGTTGGCAACTGAATGATCAGAGTAAGCAAAACAAAACAAACAAACAAACAAACAAAAAAAAAACTAAGCACCTGCAATGTATTCTAATGAGCAGTGGGAAGCTGCAAAGAGAAGCAGCAACCAAGGAATGAGGGTTTCTGTGTGACAAAATAAGCAATGTATTTTTTATAATCATATTCATCTTCCAAGTTACTGAAAACACTCCAAGTATGTTCCATAATTTATCACAGACTGGCATGGCTATCACAGAGTGGAGGATAGTTTCGAAGCACCGAATTTGCCATTTTGGCCGTCGCCATCTTGATTTTTTTGAAGCTTGATGTGACTTAAATGTGGGTTAAAAGTTCAGCTAATGTTGCAGTGCTGGTTAGCTGCCTCTGTTAGAAAAGTCCTTCCATAAACACACTGCACTGATGTTAAATGGGATGCTAACTTTGTCTAGCCAAAAAAACTGACTTAAAACAAAATAAACTTTACAGCTCACTACTTGTCTATTAGTAGAATTGAATGCTGAGCAAGAAAAATATTTTTTGGACCATGCTCTTTATTGATTCTATACAGTAGGGCTTTGTAATATGGAAGTCTGATGGAACTGATCATAGACTATATATAAAACTTGGCCACCATAACAGTGCAGTGATGTAAAGGATGGATGAAAACAGGCGAGCAGCTTTGTGACAGATTGCTGTTTAAGATGAAAGGAGAGCAATTGCTTTCACTTTGGTACATTTTAATTAAAACTTCTTTGGGGTTTTTTTTTTTTTTGCATATATCTTTTAAATTACTGCCATCTTATTGCCACACTTGGCTATTGTCTCTGGAAGCGCCTTGATTCTAGCATCCCTTTGATCCCACTGTAATCTATAGCATATGTTGATTTCATGGGCGTGTTGGTGTTAACAAAAGCTTAAGCTGGGCAAACTGAGAGGCTGGTGGAGTTTTCTGATTGTTTGCGCATCCACAGTTGTAGATAAACCTAAGGTCTTTCATGGGAAACTGTTGGGAGACCAGCATGCTAGACAACCTGCTGTTGGCTCTCCCTTCGCTGCTCTGAGATCAATTATTATCTGCGAGTTTGTGGAAACAGAGCTAGCATTTGCAAGTAAACAAGCCCTCTGTGATTTACCAGCATAACAGTCTTGTCATAGTAACCACCTCGGTCAACATCTGATGTAGGGAGAGTGCTGTGTGAAGAAATCTGTAGAACTCCTTTAGCACGTTGGCAAAGAAAGACAAAAATATAAGTTTAATACATTGTTTTGCGACTACACCGCCTTCATCTTCTCTAGGTATTGCTTTTAATTCAGCTGTGATTAATTTGTTATTTATTAATATATCTTTAATAAACTTTTTCAAATAAAGGTGTAGGCCTGTGTTTCTGAGCTCAGTTTTATGTATAGTGAAGTATTGTCGTAGTGTTTTGTTGACACTTTTTGGAAGGAATGGTTCTAAAAAAAAGATCATCAAGCATTTGTCCCTGTCAGCATATGGTAAAGATTTTAATAATAAGTTCTCCTGTCTTTTGCCCCAGCTGGTCACGACAGATGGTTGCCCCTCCCTGAGCCTGGTTCTGCTGGAGGTTGCGTCCTGTTAAAAAGAAGTTTTTCCTTCCCACTATCGCCGAGTGCTTGCTCATGGCGGGTTGTTTTGACTGTTGGGTTTTCTCTGTAATTACTGTCTTTACCTTACAATATAGTGTGCCGTGAGGTGACTGTTTGTTGTGATTTCGCACAGTATAAATAAAATTGAACTGAATTGAATATAGAAGTAATAATATTTTACAATTCTTCACTCAGGAAGGAGTGCAAAAAAGTGATGAGGGAGGCTGTCGGCAAACGTAAAAGAATAAAAGACAAGCAGCATAAAATCATGAAATCGTACGTTTTAATCTAGTTGACTTTAAACGCTGTAGGAAGCCTGAGCAAGGGGTCATTGTTTCTGCTTTCCTTTCTGTAAAAGTCACAATTGACATGTCCACATTTGCTCTGTTTTGAGCCTCATAGTTTTTTCTAAAAGAATATTTAAGACAGAGCCTCAGTTTTTCTGTGTTTAAAATAAAATTAAGCAACCTCTAGCGGTTGTACACGTAAAGGCATGTGAATAACGTGTGGTTTTCTCAGGCAAATTCTGAAGAAATAAATATGTATTTTCTCAGATTTATGAAAAGTCTGTGGAGAGTAAATGGCATCAGAATAAATAAATAGACCGGTTCTTATTTGGCCTTTTCTACTGCACTTGGGCACTCAAAGCGCTTTATACAACATGCCTCAGTCACACCCATTCATACAAACACTTCAGTATTTTGCCCAAGGATGCTTTGGCTGAACAGACTGAAGCAGCCGGACTGCTTCACCAACCTTCCAATTAGTAGGTGATCTGCTCTACCTCCTGAGCTACAACCACATTATATGCTGATATGACACGCAAAGCCACATGTAGGAGCGCTTTTTTTCCCCTGATTTTTTTTAAAGTTTAAAAGAGTTGCTGAAAAGGACTTTAATACACCCTTTCATTCATTAGTTTCATCACTGTAAATGTAATGAATATACATCCAAAAAATGTAAATACAACTGCAGAAGATCTATAATTAATGAAACCTTATCAATCATTGACACATTATAAATTATTGACAAACTAAATATTGGTATGCATTTTGCACAGCTCTAACGTCGTTATTGTCCCTCTAACTCATCTATGTTACAGTTTTTCTTCTCATGCTTGCCTTTTTTGTCCCACTGTAACTCATCTATCCGTCCGCTTTCTCACTTTCTGAATTTTCCTTCTTCTCGCTTCCCAATAATTTGCCTCCCTGTACCGTTCTGACAATGTCTCACAATTCATCCCCTTTTCTTCCTCATCCCTTTGCACCTTCATATCTGCAAGGAGTGTAATCACCTGTGGACTCTCATGCGCGCGCGCGCACACACACACACACACACACACTTTTATGCAGGTGGTGGTGTGTGACGTTGACTAATGTGATGTGGTTGAGACATGTTGGCATTAATCGATTAGCACTGCAGCTCGACAGCATGACTGCACACACATATTCATAGCGCTGCCATGAAATCAAGGAAATGTAGAGAGAAAGACTTCGGAAATAGGAAAGAAATATACAGAAAAGATTTGAAGACACAAAATATGTCTCAGTAAAGAACATGTAGAGTGCAGAAGATATCGTGAGGACAGGTAAAGTTGCGGTGCGCGTATCTGTTTTGCTGTAAATGGAGCTGATATCTGCTGCCTGCATCACACTGAGATAAAACTTAAATAAGTAAATAATACGCAAAACCATTTTTCATCTTATCTGTGTCACTGCTTCATATCAGAGTAACAGAAAAGAGTTGATCCACTGATACCGAACCAGGGAACATCCTAAACTGACCGTTAATGATTCATTAAACCACTGTAATAACATTTACATCACTTCTTCAAGGTCTGCCAGAGAATATAAATCACCTTTTTGTGCTAGTTTTTAGGATTGTTTTCTCTTTGTCTTCAAAGCTATTCCTGCATAATGCGGCTAACACTTTACTTGCAGAGTTACTGGCAGAGTTTAAATAGATGGAATGACGTCACACTCCTACGTTTCCTTGCTATGAAGCACAACATGCAAAAATGCCTTAAAATGATTCAAATATTACTCTATAGCTGCAGTTCACCGGACGTGTGTGTGTGCACAGATGGTTGCCCACCAGGAAGCATCATTAAAGAGACACTGAGTGGTTTTGATTAAACAGCAAGTGTGAGGAAGTGTAATTAACAACACTGTTCTTGAAGCATAATGTCGTTAATGAATGCCATGTTTCAGGAAGTGATACGAAAGCTGTAACAACTATAAATGACTCCTGTTTTAATCTTGCCTTAGATCTCTCTTATTCACCCAAAAGTCACAGTGGAAATGAGACAGATCCAGGTCTTTCAACAACACAGACAGGAAACAAACAAACAAAAATGTAAGGAACTATTAGTCTCTGCAACCACAAACTGCAGTCTAAAATGGTGCTCATACAGCACATTTGAGGACTCAAAGCGCTTTATACAACATGCCTTATTCACCCATTCACACTCACAATCACAATCCGACGAACACATCAGACAGAAACCTGGGGTTCAGTACTTTGGCATGCACACTGGAGCAGCTAGGGATCAAACCACCAACCCTCCAATAAGTAGATGACCTGTGCCACCCAAAAAGCCAAATTAAATGTACAGAATAACTGTATATGTAATGGCATCACATACCTTCTAAAGCCCCATCCACAATAATGTGTGTTTGTCACACATTATTCTGCAGCTGATGGTTGGTTAGTGGACAGTCTAGATTCTGGGTGTGGTCCCTTCGCTCTCACTGGTTCAATCACTTGCTTCTTCATAGCTGAGAAAGGTTTAACTGTGTAACTGGCCATGCTGTGTTGCTAATACTTCACTTGTTATCTCTATAAACTGTCACGCTAAATTTTATTGATGTTCCGTGGTCGCTGGTTGCCACATCGTTGCTGGTCTCTTCTTGTGTGTACGCCGCTTAAAGATGATTTCAGATTACAGGCTCTCTCTGCAGCGGGAATCTCTAAAGCGAGAGAACCATTACAGACTACATGCTAGTCTCACACTAATCAAGCTTGTCATTTTAAAAGCATGTTGTGATGGAGGCGCAAGTGACTGACTCCTGAAAACAAGTCTGTGAGCGAACAGTAGCATCTGTAATGGTACGTATGGTACAGTCTGTCACGGTTTGTTTTGTGGAAGGAGAGAGAAGGTTTAAAAACCTGACTGCCTAGTCTCTAGTGTTAGGGCACTGCTTCCAAGACGATATTGGATGTCGTCTACTCTGATAAACATGTTATTAAACCATTTATTTTCATGCTAAATGCCAGTTTCTGGCCTTGATACCCTATGTGTCAGGCTACCATATCACTGAAATCTGAATATAGTAATGTGGAATGAAAGATCCCTGCATTTGAAGAAAATAACAACAAACAGAGAGCAGAACAGACAGATTCACTTAAACCCTGCGAATTAATTAAAAAAAAAACAATAAAATCTTTTTGAAATGTGTGTGTGTGTGTGTGTGTGTGTGTGAGATAATCTATCTGGTACAGTACAACTATGATGTATGACTCTCATCCCCACACTGAGACACAGCACTGATAGGAAACACACAAACACACACTGGTTCAGAACTGATCCAGAGGCTTGATAACGCTGCAATAAACTCTCACACAGAGAAACTTACAAAGTACAATCATAGTGTGTGTGTGTGTGTGTGTGTGTGTGTGTGTGTGTAGGGGATGCGAGGGAGAACAAAAAGGAGAAGTTAAACTTCAAACAGGAGCCTTGATGTTGATATCATTTAATAACATCAGGTGCTGCACAAACACGCACACAGAGTCACAAAGCTCTCATTAGTCTTAACGGCAATGCTATCAGTTCGTACACACGTGTGTGTGTGTGTGTGTCGTGTGTGTGTGTGTGTGTGTATGGAG
Organism: Pterophyllum scalare; assembly: GCA_024447675.2. Taxonomy (NCBI): domain Eukaryota; kingdom Metazoa; phylum Chordata; class Actinopteri; order Cichliformes; family Cichlidae; genus Pterophyllum; species Pterophyllum scalare. The sequence goes on along the minus strand of JAMQGT020010885.1, from coordinate 26,909 downwards.
ATGAGAATCAACACACAAACAGAAGTAATAGAAGAATGTAACTGAGGCAGTAAATGATGAGAACATTGGTCTTCTGACCTGCCACAACACAGAGATCCCAGAGAACAGAGGGAGAATCACAGTGAGTGCTTCTCTTCTCTGAAACCCAGTCAGTTTTTATCAATCGAAATGTGCCAATGTCGCGCTGAAGGCATGTGCGCATCGGCGTATGTAGGACAGTAACAATGTTGTTGAGTGATGCAACACTGTGAAAAAAAAATAAGAAATGATGCAACTCATATTTCACTTGAATCATTTGAGTTTCAGCTGAGAGATTTGCTTTTTAATGTAAGCAAAGACAAAATGCAACAATGAATCTCACAGAATTTTTGCATTTTATTCGGGTCGCCGATATTTCTTCCAGACCTTGATAGACTCGAGCATTCATATTAAAAGTCCACCAAAAAGGTAGAAAAGGTTAACCAAAGATCTTCTAGAAGCAAGTCTCACCACATGACAGTTAATTTTACCCCAACAATAAGTAAGAGGTTAAAATGTTGGTGACAAATCATCGGACCAAATGTGCCCGCAGGAAGCATATTAATTACCTCAGCACGCATGTCTTCAAATGACACTCATGCCTCCTTTATTTTAATAGTTTCATCCACTTAAATCTGTCTCACACCACACATAACACCTTAACATGCTTTTTTAAAGGGGCTCACCTGAGCTTATGTACACATGCTTCTTAAAGCTCCCATTTCCTATTTGTCACATTACCAAAAAGTCCTCTGTCTTTGTGACAAAATCATTTAACAGAAACACAGTTTGCCTCTGAATTGGAGGCAAACTGTGTGAAAGAGCCAAAGATTCTGCTGTTCTGATATTGTGTTAACCCAGTCACTGATAACGACCCCAACCATAAGCATAACTATAACCCTATGCAATGAGAATATGTAACTTTTTGTCTTTATTTAACTGCTCTCCCAAGTCAAGGAACAAAGAAAATAATCTTTTTTTTTCCCCTAAAAAAGTCTGCTTTGGCCTTCTCTAAAATACAGGGTTATGGTAGGGTTAAAGTTGGGGTCACCAACTACAATGACTTAGGCTCAGAGGATCTAGCCTACTGTATGTATACACTTCCAAGAATCCTTATACTGCATTAGCACTCTCCAAACTGTGACACTAAAAAAAACAGTATAGAAGGTAAAGCAAAACAAGATGTCAATCTTCTTTTTATCCCCATGTTTCCAATATTTAGTTTTTAGTCCATAAGCTCACCATTTTTACTGTATTCCTAATTGTTGTTTAGTGGATGTAAGTCGAAGCAGCAGTCGCATTTGTGAGATGGTCATCCTGAATTTCTGACGCCAACAAAATTTTGTCCCAGGCAATCTGTGGTCGAAATGCCAGTACAAGAGTTAACAGTGAACCTCTTTAAGAGGTGGAAACGCAGTTTTGATGGTGCCAAGACTCCTTCACATCTTTCATCTGGGACAGCCTAAAATCCAGCAAGATATACCTGGAAGAGGCATACATGTTCTGACAAAGTGAAAACTATAAGTGATGCTCATAGGCAAGTCTGCCAATCTTGTGATGTGGATGGAGAGGCTTGTAGGACTGTAGACCACGAACTTCCTGGCCTCTCATGGTCTGTGTTGAAATGACAAAACCTACAATTCCTCTGTTATAATCATCATTTTGATCATTTGCATTTTGTTATACAGTGTTATTCAAACACAAAGCGTTAAATGAAAGAATCGGTTTTCTTGAAAATTGTCTGATTCCACCATGGTGACAGATTAACAGGTCAGCAATGCAACACAATTAACACAATATAGTATATAATCTTTTCAAAGCTCTTAATTGCACTTAAATCTAATGAATTAAAAATCCCAAGTTGAAAGAACAGATCTCTGTGGGGAAAAACAAATTGAGTCAAAGTAGAAAACACTGGCAGAAAGCATCCACATCAGTTAGGCTTTCAAAAAAAGCAGCGCTACCATATTTACCCCCTTCCTCTGATTCAGCCGAGACTAAACACTGCTGCTTAAAAAAAAAAGAGAGAAAAGAAAAGAAAGTCCTTCTGATCAACGGTCTCATCAAAGTCAATTTAGCTTGTGTTTTTTTTTGTCTCCTTAAAAATATATATATATTTTTTTTAAATCAATTAGTAAGTGAGCAGATCAAACGGTCTGAGTGACAGGCAGCCGCCAACAAATTAATCAGCGTCCTGAGGGACAGATGGCTTCCAAATGAACTTTCACTGCTTTAAGCCTCAAAGCAACATTTTTTTCATCTTCACTACAATGGCACGCAACAGAGGAGCTCTAGTGTTGTGGTTAGAAAACAACAGCTGCAATTAGTTAAGCAGCAGCTTGTCTTTGGTTTGAAAATCAAGACATAAAGCAAGAATGGAGCAGAGGAAGGGATGAGGGATCTGTGACAGGAGACAAGGAGAGGACATAGCAAGAGAAAGGAAGCAAAAATGGAAGGCATGTAGCCCAGTCCTTAAATGACTGAGGAGTATATAGTTTTAAAATGTTAAAAATAACTAGCCGTTCATTTAGTTTTTGTTTTAGAGTTCATAAGTAAGTAACTAAAACAACAGCTGACAGAAATATTTGTTGTTAATAAAGCTGTATACAATTAAATTTGTTTGTTTCTATGCACTTTAAAGTATTTGCACTGCGTACCATCAATCCCCAGTCAGAATGTCACGGTTGCCTTGTGTTTATTTTTATTGGTTGTATTCGTTGCTGTAAATTTTCTGATCAATCAAGGGATTGTGGGGGCGGGATGTAAAGTTGACCTCATAGAGAACAGAGGTGTGAGGTGTAAAGAGACGCCACAGACGTCCATCAAACGCGTAGCGTGACAACTGTTTAGTACCTTTGGGTTCACAGAGGTGAATGCAGAGTTTGCAGGGTTAACGTACAGGACCAGGAGGCCATCCTTGGACTTCTTTTTTCTTGGCAGAGAATAGAGGAACCCAGGGGTCAGCCATCTCTTGTGGGATTTGTTCCAGAGGCCACAAATTGTTGCAGTACCCCCTCATCATTCCCTTAAACGCTCCCCTCATTGTTGCGAGCAATTAAACACTACCAAGCTTTGACAACTGACTGCTCAAGAGGTTGTGAGTAACTCATTGCACATGCTTATTTTCTTTTTTGTTTTTTTGCTTGCAAGCGAAAGCGTCGCTAAGCTTCAGACCACAACGCACGCAAGCATCAACACAGGCCTGCAACGTTTCATTCAAGGACTGATATGGTGTTGCAGAATGAGTGAGCATGCGTGTGAGTCCTTAGAAATATTGTGTAAGTACTAATGTAGCGTGTACTTGAGTTAAAAGCTGTGCTTTGTATTAAAATTATTAGTTACTAGCATTATTAGCATTTTCCTCTGATGCTTGTCTCTCACAGTAGCTTATTCTTGGGGTCCCAAGGTCTCCCCAGTCAGTTAGTCCTTGAATGCTATGCTTGAAAAGTGAAATCACAATGTCTGACACATGCCACACTTTGATGTTGTTTCAGCTGCTCTCAGTTACATACAGCGTGTGCTTTACCACTGGTTTGTAGGCACGAGTGTACAAGCGGGATCGGTGTTTGCTTCCATTTAATGCAACTGCTCAGCAATTCCCAGATTATACAGGTGATGCTGCAAGAGCTTGAACAAATGAGACTTTCAGGAGAAAACTTCCATTACCAGCACTGACACGGAAGTTCGTTTCCGGCGACACGTATCATTCAGGAGAAAACTGCAGCAAGTCTGATGCACTTTCAGTGCCAGTATAAGCGGTGATGTTTTAGCTGGTGCTTGCAACAACCAATGACCATTAAACATACCTTTAAGCATGCTGGTAAGTTGAAGGCTAACCATGATCATACTATAACATTAACCACATCCTGACTTGCAACCACAGTGTCAAAGTCCTTAGTTTTATTTAGCAATTTGCATAATTTGGATTTAGGCAGGATGACAGAGGGACAAAAACAGACAGTGGCACACCCATATTTGACCAGGAGAGTAGGCTTTCACTCTGCTTTCACTCTACTTGGTTGAGTCATTTTCAAGGTGAAGACGGTCTTTGAATCTTGATTTTCCAGCTGCTTGAAATATGAACTTGCGTTAAAAAAAGCTATAAAAGTATCTTTATAGTTTTTATAGTTAACAAAAACATTGTGCATATTAGTATAGTGAAAGGTTCAATCCAGGGATCCAGCTTAAGCTGACTGATTCTAGGTTTGATTACTTTAGTCTAAAAGGCACAGAGATTTAAGAATATTATGAAACGCTAAACAAAAAGGGCATCTTTTTTTTTTTAAGAAATAAAATATTTTTATGGATTACTTAAAAGTGCCTTTATGACAAGTGTTTCCACCGAAAAACACACTTCCAATCCTGAATCAGGGTTATAGACTCAAATAATATCCAGATCAATGCAACGGTCTGAACACCAACATAAGAGTGGAGAGTTGCAAACATAAAGGTAGAAATGGACAGAAATATACAGAAACGAGAACGATGGCGGCATAAAGATGAGTAGACAGAGGCGGAGATGGATAGAAGGATAGAAGGATGGAGGGGGGGGGTTGAGAGAGCAGTTATGAGTGTTATTAAGAAATGGCTGGACTGCTAACGGAGCGTTCAGATGGTGCTACAGCTGAATGCTTCACAGCCCAGCAAACACAAGCCTGGCCCTCTTCTCTCTCTTCCCCACTAGTTTATCTAATTCTCCCTCTCTCTCCTTCTGATTCATTCATCTCCCTCTCTCTCGGTGTCCTCTAACTCTCCCCTGTAACATTTTAAATTGTAAAAATCCATTAAATCCAATGGCTTCGATCAGAGAGTGCAGCCGAGTGTATGTATTTATCTCTGTGTATGCCTCCGCTAGTTTATCTTTTTGCTGTGAATTTGTGTGAGTGACAGGGAGTAAACAAGGTAATAACAGTGCTGAGCGGAGGTCTTACAGACAATTCAAAGCTATCAATAGCTTTAATTATTGCAGCCATCTTCTAGCATGACAGTGTCCTTCTTTAGAGTGTACAATATGTAACTATAATTATAGTGTGATAGTAATAATTATAACTTTATTTACATAGCAGCTTTAAAAAGTGTTCAGCAGAAATCATCAGTTTCTACTGTAGACGTAAGTCTTTGAAAATGCCTTACAAATATAAAAATTGTTTTTTTAAAAAAAAGCCTCAATTATTTCATCAGACAGCTGTATATTTGAAGCAACAGATTGGGATATGTGGAAGTGCAACCAAATAGTTGCAGAGTGCTGTTGTGTGTTTAGTAGTAGTTTTGGCCAAATGAATACAACGCCAATTCCTAAAAATTTGGCACACTATCTAAAATGTAAATAAAAACAGAATACAATTATTTGCAAATCTCATAAACCCATATTTTATGCACAATAGATGGCACCAACGTGTCTCTAAAAATTTGAAATAGGGCCACAATTACCGCTGTTTAGCATCCCCTTTCTTTTAACAACAATCTGTAAATGTCTGGAAACTGAGGAGACCAGATGGGAGAGGGATGTTTTGACATTCTTGTCTGATGTAGGACTCCAGGTGCTCAACATTCTCATTTCATGATGAAATGACTGAATGTTAGCCCTGCAACAGGCCGGTGAGCTGTCCAGGGTTTACCCTGCCTCTCACCCTATGGCAGCTGGGATAGGAAGCTAGCATTTCTGAATCACATTCATACGTGGCTGCTTCTTTGGATGGTACACCTTCAACTTGCATTGTGGATGGCACAGCTCACTGTGTTCACAGACAGTGATTTCTGGAAGTGTTCCTGAGCCCATGCAGTGATTTCCATGACAGAATCATACCTCATCTTTATGCTATGCTGCCTGCAATCCAATACTGATTTTCGGCCTTGTCCCTTGCACATGGAGACTTCTCCAGAGTCTTTGTTTGTTTTAATACTACGTACTCTATATAATGAGATATTCAAAGTTTTTGCAATTTTACATTGAGTAGCCAGTTTTTTTGTTTTTTTTTTTGGAGATTGGGGAACCTCTGCCCATCTTTACTTCTTTACACTGCCTCTCTAAAATGTTCTTTTTACACACAGTTGTAAGACCAGGGTTTGGATACACATGTATGCCTTTTAAAGCTAATCTTAAGATAATTTCATGCTAAAATCTGGCCATAATATCAGATGAGATGTGTCAAGTGATCTCACAAGAAGGGTCCTTACTATCTGAACATAGATCATGAACTGACACTATCCAGTTCGAGGGTGGGAATTCTCTTTCTCTGGGAAAAATAAATGTGGTCTTCCTCAGTGCATTATTGCAAAGGTACTATTATAGTATTCAGTAAAATGACAATATGGGCTTAAAGCTTTAGTGCTAATTAAAATAATGCTTTTTAAAGCCAGACCACATTTTGTTGCCGCCTTCACCTTATGGCTGAATCTTGTAGTTAAGTGTTTACAGGACAGCCAGGACAGGCAGACGGTCATTTCACAAAAAACATTAGAATTTGGTAAAATTTCAACTCTTTATTGAACTTTTCAAATGGTTTGATATTTATGAACCCCCCCCCCACCACCACCACCATAATGGGTCATGTTCCCCTCTGCACCACCCATTTAAAAATTCCTTGGTTGGGTGATCTTCAAACACAACCCCAGTATTTTCTTACCACCAAACACAGTAGATTATAAATTACAAACAAAAATATCTTTTGCACATCAAATTGGATTTTAATGACTATTCATTGGTGCGTATAGTCTAAATACCAAGAGAATTTGATGGGTAAAACCCCACAACTCTACCTATTCCCTCAACTCCCGTCCAGTCCAGTCGTGTATATTGGCAATCGGTGCTGCTGTTTTTTTTAAAAGCTTCTTATTCCCCAGTTTATTCTGACATTTTGATGCACGATCAGCTGTGGAGGGAGGGGGGGAAATAATTAAAAAATAAAAAACACCCTTTGAGACAAACTCAGGCCGCTTAACTAATTACGAACATATATCACCGCTGGCTCAGACAGGCCAATTACACCTGATTGGAAATACTTTACTTTGTTTAACACATGCTTTTCATGTCGGTTTTAATTCAGTGTCAAAGCTTGCCTTTCTGAATATTAGAGTGGATGATTGACTGCTGAGGGCCTTACAGTGTGCAGTACATAAGCCAATAATGTCCCATTTGTCTGGTATGGAGGGAAAGCGGGATAAACAGATTAGAAAGGACATTAGATGTATAACTGGGTTAGTAAGGACATCAGCTCTAATGGGTAAATGTCCTTCACAAGAGTCTCACTATGATTAATACAAAGTGATACCAATGACTGTGGGACTTCTGGGAAACAAAATCATAGGCATGATGGGAAAAAAGGTCAGACAAGCAAAACATACAATAAGGTAACTGTAACACATTCAAAAACTTTCCAGGTTTTGCTATGTTTTAATGGATGAAATGTATTTTTTCTCTCAGTTTTCATCAGCGGTCCTTGATATGTTTTTGCAGCCTAACTAGAATCAACTAATGACTAATAGAATTTATTTAAAATAAAACACAAACCTGCCTGTATAATGTCTCACATTAGTATCTCCATAGACCTAAAAGGCAGGGTTGTTTCAGGACAAAGATATGGGGAAGAACAGAAGAAAATTTCTGCAATGAAGAGAATGACCAAGAGCTTCGTCTTTCGCGAAAGGAAGACCACAAACAGCCTTCCTAGATCTTGTCTCCAAACCCAAAAGTATAAGCAGGGACAGCGGCCCAAGGTTAGACAGTCAAACATGAACCCACTGGCCTCTATGAATGAGATCCAGACTTCCTTTGTGGAACTGTCGATCAAAGTGGCCATGCCCCTAACCCACCATTAATTTAAAAGGGTGAGTTATAAAAAAAATCACCCATCCTATTCACCCCCATACAGTTATGAGGGGAAAAGGCCATCGAGACTTTAAAAAATATTTATTTTTTAAAGTGTTTTTTGATAGGTTACAGTTGAGAGAGACAGAAAAGCGGAGGAGGGAGAGAGATGGGGGAAGACACGCCGTGAGGCATACATTGTCGTCCACTCATCTGCTGAGCCACCCTGGCACCCCAAAAAATGTTTCTTGAATTAGACTGTAAATATGTCAGTTTCACCTGTGAAATTGGGCATTTTAACATGGTAGTTTATAGGGAGTGACTCATTGAGCCATTGGCACTGAGTGGCCATCAGCTTCAAGGTGAGTGATTGAAGCAACCACCTGGACACTGTTAATTGACATGTGACTGTGTAATAAATATATCATAGGTTTACGAAGGCAGCGGGAGCCTGGACTGTCTGCTGGTGACCAGCCATCAGTGATAAAACCATGCGTGAATAGCAAATCACAGAGCTTTGGAGAATCAAAGCCAAGCTGCATAAGAGGCACGTCTGGTAGTCCCAACAACTTAAAGGGGTTTCCGCAAGTGGAAGTATGCTAGAGTCATACTTGTGTCTGAGCGATGTAAAATTCCTGAGATGGTGAACAAAAGGCCCCCTGTGTGCCAACCAAGTTGTTATGACTGTACGGCCTCATCTGCAGAGGCACTACACCACAATGCACCACCGACGCATGCGGCCATCAGGCGAAGAAGAGGCGGAGGAGAGCTATAACAGGCATGCTTACTCAACCGTGACCCATGCATCTGTTTGTGTCCGCAACTAAGTATAATCCTCGCTTTACACTCTGTTGTTTATTTCCATTTTTTAGCCTTCTATCTGTGAGAGATATTTCCCTGTAAATTCTTTCAGTTGAGCCAGCCACACCACTTTGGCTTCAACACTTATTCAATCACTCTGCTCGTTCATGCCGGACTGATCAAAGTAGGATCTAATAGAAACTTAAACCAACAGTCGACATTTCTGCAATCACTCCAGAGGAAAATCAGGCGTCAGAGCTCAGCTATGTACAAATCTGTGCAGACACTCAGCGAGACAAAAACATGTCTTTCATATGCAAACTCGCGGAGAGAGGCGCAGCCTGATTCAATAAGTGAATGTCTCTTACTTCCTCTGTGAGCGTCTCTGTGTTGTAGTTAATTGCTGTGTCTTTCAGGGGGTAAACAGAAACAAGCAACTATATTTTCTGTCATTACACCACATTGTTGGACAACAACACTTCCCGGAGCCATTTTGTGTTTGCCAACAAAAAAAAAATGAAAATAAAGAGAAGAAGATAGGTGTTTGAATAATTGTTTCCATGGTGATTATTTTTTTTTCTTCAGTGTGCGAGTGTGTGACAGCAGGCAGGACGAGAGAGGGGGAAGAATTAAGAAGAAAAAAAAAGAAAAAGATGAACGAAATGCCCAGCAGCCACGTCGGCGGCCGAAAGCAATTTCCTCGTCTAAATTTAGTTATGCAAAGCCTATGGGCATCATCAGCATTTGGTAATTAGTTTTATAATTACTACTGTTTCCCTCTCCCTCTGTCATTCCATTTTTCTTTACACTGTGACTGGGGAATCAAAACATCTCACACTCGCAGCTGGCCAAATTACCCTCTGTTTATTAAGTGTGAGCATGCAAGGAGAGAGGTTTTAGCCGGCGGACGGAGCGGTGTCTCGGCTGCAGAGCCAAACGGGGCTAAGCCGGGGGGGCCGGGAGGAGTGCCACAGGTTTCTGCAGTGAAAGAAGCGAAGCGGCGTTTGACAAGTTTATTATGCAGAGAAGTAGCAGCTGCCTCGCTTCATTCTTTTTCGGTTTGAGATGAGGCTAAAAGGCTGAAGTGATTACAACTGGATGGGGGGTATTTTGGGGAAAGACATAACAATTATCACCCAGTGTGTACATGATGTAATCCAAATAGCAGAGTGCCCTGTGTTTCGTATGGTCTGACTCACACCCGCTGCGCTTTACTTCAGAAGAGGAGTTGTGTTGTCTTATTTCAGACATCAGTGGGAAGATGATCCTGCTGTTAAATGACGCCTAACCTGAATGCAACAGCTGGAAGGAGATCCGAGTTCTTAGTTTACAGAAAGAAACGAGGAGCTGTTAGACAGAGAGATGGGCTAATCTGTAAATCCTGATAATGTGCCGCTTAATATGCATACTCTGGAGACTTAAAAACCTTAAAACTTTCAGATTACTCTACCTGCAACCTTCTGAACCCTGATAAGCTTTAAACCGCTCTTAGATAGATGCAAAGGTACAAAAATAAACCCAAGATTGGCCTTTTCTTTTCAACTTGCACCACCACCATTACAAAATATTGTGTGACATGTCCAATACTCACATTTTAAACATACTTCCATAAAGGCCCACTTTATATTATTGTACTTTATCATTGAACTGAACTTATCTTTGAATATTAAACTTAGGATTATTGGGAAAGCAGCAATATAGTAACTAGAAACAACTGAAAGTTAATTGAATTAGATTTTATTTTCTAAAGTGGCTCCAGATTCTTTTGTGTCTATGCAGAAATTCTAGCCTTCAATTTCATTCTTACTTTGGTTTGCACGGCACGCTCAGTGTTAACGCTTAAACTACAAGAAAATTGTGTTACTGGTGTGATTTGAATTTTCATTTGAACAGTAACGAAAATGAAAAGGACTTTAATTTTTCATATCTTATTCCTGCACGAAAGAAACATCTGAGAATTGATTGAAAACGTATTTTTTCATTAGATGCAGATAACTAGGAAAACCTAACTCTAAAGATATAATTTTAGTATCAGAACATCCATAAACTGAAGCCTATGTTTCAACTACAAAAAAAGGCTGTTGATGTTTGAAATTAAATGCTGATATTGAATGTGATCATAGCTTGCATATTTTATACAATCCATGGTCATTTTCAATGTAAAATACCATACGTGCAACTGTAGAACCTATAAATATTCCAATCTTCCCTGGCGATGATGAGATTTAACACTGTGTAATCACTGAATAATAATATACAGCACTGCCTGCTGTATGGTTGGGATTCCCAAACCCTAAAAGAAGCTTTGGGAAGCAACCTTTCTTTAAATTCCTTCCATCTCGGGTCGAAACGAGCCCCGTTTCACTGAGTGTGACATCGCTGACTCACTGTTGGACTGCAGCCTGCAGGATGGGATGGGCGGGTGGGAGGGGTTTGATGTGAGTGCCGTGTTTATCCGGGTGTCGGGGTCACTGTGTTCCCTCAGTATTATGGAGGAAGCCATTAGCCCAGCCAGCAGGCCGCATCATAAAAACGTCAGCTGGTACAAAGAGACGAGATGGATCATAACGAGACGAGACTCCTGCTGCTCTCCCTCTCTGTCTCTCTGCCTCTCTCTCTCAGCCTCACTGATAGCCTCTGTCTCTCTAATTGACTATCTCGTTTATTTTTCTCTCTTTCTCCGCCGACTTGTCGTTATCCCTCTCATTTTTCTACTCAGGCTCTTTCTTCTGATGCGCCTGTTTTGTTTTTTTTCCCCCTCCTTGTCTGTCTCTCTCTCTCCCACTCAGCGCTTAGAGTCTCACTAAGCAGGAGGTTGATTTTGTATAAAGCTGCAGTCTGGCTTTATATAATGCAAAGCGGATGGGAACACACACTGACATAAAAAAAAAAAGCACTAAACAATGCAGACAATACTTCACAACATGACTTGATATAGAGTCATCTCAATCAGATTAGAGCTATAGCAACACTTTGGGTATTTTTGGTTGTCGGTCTCATGTTTTCCTCTTCAGACACAGGAAATCCAGTCAAATGTAGCGATGCGGTTTAGCGTGCCAGAAATAAATCCCCCTTCCACTCAGCGTATTTAGCTAGCTGTGCCATTTAACTTCCATATCCGATATGAAATTATCTCAAATTTCATCCCCACAAAATGCTGTCATTCAAAATTGTAAATACTAGTCTACACTAAGAATAAGAAAACAGTCTGCTTTCCCACCAAGCACCACACCTTTCCCCTCTTTTCCTCACATCTGCACATTTGCGTACAGGGAAGGAGGAAAGTTGGACTTTGGAGTTTGAGAGCTAATAAATATGTGAAAATGACTTCTGCAGCTTCTAACCTGTGAATGATGGTCAGGTAAAGGTTGATCTTTTCACACAGGAGTGTGGCTGCTCCTCCCTATCAGCCCATCGCAGCAGCCGCACCGTCACTTGCAAAGCCAACAAACCCTGTGTGTAGTCTCTCCAGAGACATCAGTCATGACTGTACTCAGCTGCAATTCCACTGGTTGAAAAAAGAAGCTGCACAACTCACCTTTGTAAGGAAGTCTGATGTCAGCGATCGAACAAGGATTTTTTTGTGAGTCCATTTAGTTTGTCTTTTTTTTTTTTTGTAAAAAAATAAGCAGACGGGGCGACATGCAGGCCAGCCCCATCATCCCTATGGGAAACTGCACCCTGCTTATACGTACTGTATATTGTGTATTAGTCTTAAAATGATAGAAACTGTTGTGCAGTTCTAACATCTTAGTCCACACAGACACAATCATTACTTACTAACAGTACAGAGGTGAAGTTTGCAAAAGGAATAAATACCTTTTAAAGGTATGAAGCTCAATGGGTAGCACCTCATTGAAAAAACCTTGAAGTCTCCCTTATGAAAGCACTCTGATTAGGGTTTTCTAATTAGCTATATTCTAACTTTTTGAGTTCTTGGACACTAGCTTCTTTCAGATTAATAATCTGCTAAATTTGTTTGTACTATAACAGTTTTTCTGAACTGCTAAAACACTAAACTCCATTCCCTAAACCAAATCCTCAGCGGACTAAACTTATTTCAGGAATCAAACACACAGTTCACGCAGACACATGCAGTGCAACTCAACCGCCCGTTTTTGTGAACTCGCAGTCACTAAACACACTCCACACTTGTGCTGCTAAACCTTAAACACTGGCAGCAAAATGTGAACACAAGTCCAATGTAGCTGTCATCTGCTACACACAGCACCTCACCACTGAACACACATTTGTCTAACGATGTGACCAGACCAAGTGGGCGGGACAAAAGTCAGTTCAATCCGGGCAACTATTGTACACCATGTCGTTGTTCATGGGATGGCAATGAGGGAAGCAGGACAAAGAGTCCAACCCAATTGGAGCAGAGTCATCGGGACATTCATTACATCCATTACGATGCTATCTTTACTGGTTCTATATGTCTGTAAGTGCACTTCCCCTTTTCTAGAATTGAAAGAGGGTGGGAGGAGTGCCCTTTTCTCCCAACAACAAGAAGCACTCATTGTTGACATGGTCCTTCAAAATATAGGTTCTCCATGAAATCCAGTGATTGAAGACAATGCGAACTGTGATGGTATCAACAGTGTGTCTCTGTCAAATATTGACTGTGTCCGCCAATACAACAGACTTAGCATGAAACAGGTGCACAGTTTGAGTGCACCTCTGCAAGAGTCAAAGATCTACAACATCAGCATGTGCAAGTAAGTGTGACCTACACACACCTTCAGCACTGAGGCTTCCAGTGCAATGCTATACTTATAGACCTACCTTACTATTGTCTAGCAGTTGCAGTTGCTACTTTTACAGTACTGTAAACAATATTGTAATGGGCATAAATCTGAAATGCATATACTGTAGCACACATTTCAGAAGTCTGTCTCACTTACAGTCAACTACATTGCATCAATTTTTTTGTAGAGAGTGTTTGAACTGGATTCCGTGGAAAAGCACCATGAATATAGTTTCATAGATGAAGCAGGGTTCAATCTGGAGAAAAGGAGGCATGGTGGTGTTGACTGACAGCTCTACACCAGGGAAACTTTGTTGGAGGCACTGGTACACATGTGTGATGATATAACTGTGGAGGCTTGTCAAGGCTGGGTTTGGCACAGAAGAGGGTCCCCAACCCTGTGTGTGTGATCTGCACACATTGCTTGGTTTCGAACACAGGAAACTGATTTTTGCAGTGATAGCTTGATTTTGACAGGAGGGTCTGGGGTTTTGTGGTTGTGGTTTGAGTTTTTGGATTTGTGTTTAAGGTTTTGAGAAAATGGGTGGCGGGTTGTGTTTTAGATTTCAGAAAAACTGTAAGAGATGTTATGTAGTAGTAGTATAGCATCGCTATTTTGCAGGTCAAAAGTAGAGGTTTTGGAGCTAAATTGCAAAGTTGGTTACATATGTAATAATGTTGTCTGATGTGATTTATAACATGCTTTACATTCCCAAACTTCTTTTTTTATGTCCGCACAGACTTCAAGCATAAATCGTCTCAAAAACACAAATATCAAATCTACACATTAAATGACCCTGAGCTCATATTCACCTACCTAAACACACCTTATATTGTTTATGAGATCCACCTTATGAGCCTTCTGAGCTCATGCAGCGAGCCATAAATAGGTATGTGGATCTTATAAAAAAAAAGCTATAATTTATCTTTTAATAGCTGAGACAGAAGATATTTATACAGACTGTAAAAGAGCATAAATATGAACGACATGTATTTACAAGGAGTAGTGTGCAGCTCACATTTATGCAGGTACCAGTGTGTTTTCTTAATATCTACCTGTGTGTATTTGAATGTGTAAAACCTATGTGTGTGCATGTCTGTGTGTGCGTGTGTGTTTGTGTGTTTGTGTGTGTGTGTGTGTGTGTGTGTGTGTGTGTGTGTGCGCGCGTGCATGCGATTTTGCGTGTGTGTGTGTTTGGATTAGTGTCTGTATTGTTTGTTTGTGTGTGGAGTACTGTACAGTGAGCGTGTGTGTCTTGATTTTTAGACTGGCTCATGAAGTGTGGCATTTTGGTGTCTGCTGCTCGCTGCATGCATAATGAATAGCCAGGTGTCGAAGGGGGTCACACACACACACACAGACACACACACACACACAGACACACACACACGCACACACCAGACTGTCAGACAGAAACAGAGAAGCTCAAAGCTTCTCGGACACACATACTGTACAAACATGTGCAACCACAAACACAACCATAAATTCACACATAAACACAACGACCAACATTCAGCCACACACGTAAATATGAGCGGTCAGTCACTTTTACACACACACACACACACACACACACACACACACACACGTGCGCGCACACGCACACACACAAACACAGGCTGGGTGTCAGGATGCTCCAAAGGTCACGGTTGTTTGTGTGGAGTCCTGTAGCAGATGTGGAGACTCTTACTGACAGGAAGTCAAAACCTCCAACACTAAACTGTAGAAGAGCAACTGATGGGTCAATTACTGCAAAGGTCAGCGGGGGAGGAGGGGGAGGTAGGGCAGGGGCATGAAGAGCAAGGGTGGAGGAGGATAAGAAAAGAAAAGAGAAGCAAGAAGGAAGGAGGAGGAGGGTGATTATAGGAAGTGGACGACAGGATGGAGGAAATAGGGAACAGGGAGAAGGAAGCAGTGGCTTAGAAAGTGAGTTAACATAAGGAGCAGGAGAGGGAAAGAACTGGGGAATAGAGAATGAAATGAAGAGGGGAAAGGGGACAAGGACTCAGAATTGAAGAAAGATGAAGGAAAAGATGAAATGGAGATGGTTGTGAAGGAGAAAGGTGGTGCGATGAGAGGTAGAGGATAAGAAGAAGAGGGGAAGAAGGAAGAGGAGAAGGTGGAAATAAAAAGAGAGAAAATGGAAGGAGAGAGGATACCGGGTAATGTGACTATGAGGAAAAAGGAAGAAAGACAAGAAAGTGGGAAAGAAGAAATAAGGAGAAAATAACTGGAAAGAAGTAGGATGAGAAAAGGAGAAAGGATAAAAGAAATTAGGTTGAGAAAATGCAAATACACAGATCAAAAACATGCAATCAGAACTCATTAATCTGTTTCCTCCTTCCTTTTGAAAAAAATATTAAAAAGGAAGGCACAGGGATGGGGAAAGGGAAGAGAAAAAGAAAGAAGACAAAGTGGTAAAGTGGCCTTAGCTAGGAAATAGGAATCAGAAAGAAAGGAGAGGAAGAAGGAGAAAGAAAAGCATGCTAGAAAAAAAAAACATGAAACAGTGAAGCAAAAAAACAACACATTAGGATACTGTCACTGGGTCTAACAGAAAGAGTATGGAGTCATCAACAGGAATACCACACACACACACACACAGAACCGTCTTCATTACCTGAACCAATGCAGAGCAGCTGCAGAGAGGCCACAATCAATAACTCTCTGCTGTACTGAACACCATGAATCACACACACACACACACAAACTGTAACACACATAACAATTATAAACTAAAAAGTCACATGGGCAAGGATGCACCCACACTCACACACAGTCTTCTGCAGGAGGATATTCATTCATTAGTGTCAGTCAATAGAAGAGAGAGGGGACAATCTGAACACACACAACTTTGCAGAAAGAGAAAAATATGTACTGTATGTGTGTGTTTGTGTGTGTGTGTGTGTGTGTGTGTGTGTGTGTGTGTGCGCGTGTGTGTGTGTGTGCGTGCATAGGAGGGGCAACTGGATTAAATTGCTGTGTGCGAGCACGTTTGTGTGTGTGTGCGTTTGTAAAAACATCACTTTGCTTCTGCAGATTTTTTTGTACTTCTGTTTGAGAAAAGTCTGTTTTGTGTTTTTGACCTTCACACTGAGGACATGCTGACCTCGCCTTCATGTCTTTCTCTCTGGGACGTTTATGTTATCAGGTTTGAATTGATCTTCGTAATAAGAGAAACAGTCAAAACTGTGAGTGGTTTTTCCTGTTGGTTAGTAAACAGATTTTCACCCTCCCTCAGAGTGTGGACACTCGGGCAAAATTAGTCCAGAAAGAGTGTAGTCCGGGTTATTTTGTTATAGCTACAATTTACAGATGTATGATATAGGGTCAGGGTTGGTATCATCACTGACACTTAATCAGACCTCGGCGGGTTAATTAACTACTTAATTAGTTGCCAGGATCATACTTAGTTCAGTTGCACAACACACACCAACAGGCAGACCAGAGCATCACTGCTGACATTTATCACTATCAGTTTTCACAAGAATTAGATTACAGTTAGTTCATGAAGTATTTTTTGCTCCATGCACATGTTAAATGTGATTTAGTGTGATGCTCTCTTGTGGGGTTGTGTTACAGGAAATATACGACACGGAGCCCTGAGAGCTCCTAAACAATCCAGCACACACACACACACGCATGCACACATTCATCCGGCATATACATTTCTCTTCTGTTCATTAAAATGCATGCGCCTCTTCAAAGCGCTGCCGACAATGATGCCATCTGCTGTTGTGTGGAGAGGGCATGTGCGCGCACACACATTAGAGGCGTGCTCATGCGTAGAAACACCCATACATACCTCTGAGCGCACAATTTCATTGCACCTTCACAAACACATCAGCGTTACCTTTTAGTCACTCATACTCAGCTATAGTCTTGTTCCACATGCAGTCCAGTTCACGGCTAAATATTTAAGTCTTACAGCCACACAAACACAGTGAAACACACTGTCACCACCAGAAATTTTAGACAATTTGCTTTTATCTTTGGGTCATTCCTACGAGCCCAAATGTCCCCTTTAAAAGCAAACGCTCCTCTTCTCCTTTAAGTGCGTCGCACAAAGGGGCCATTTCAAAGGCAAATTCCACTTAGATTCACAAGTGCTGTGTACACTCTGGTACTCCAGGCAGAAATTCATCAAAGCTTAATGTTCCCTTCACAGAAAAATCACTTAGCGCTGAAGCTAGCCGTGTGTGAGTGAGTGAGTGAGTGTGTGAGTGCGTGCGTGCGTGTGTGTGTGACCGTGGTGCGTTTCTGCAGCTTTTGCAAGTTGTTTGATAGCAGTTTAAAGAGCCAGACAGTCACTGCAGTGCTGCTAGCTGTAAGCCTGATACGCCTCTGTTTGCATGCTCACTTTCATTTGAATGAAAAGGTCTGTTTGAAGACACAAAGACGAGCTTTTGTGGAAGCTAAATTGGGCAGTAAAGCTGTTGCTGCAGTTCAGTTTACAATGACAGGGAATGTTTTCACTGAAAAGAGGTCATCTGGGTCAGAAATCAATCAATAGATATCTTTAAAAAAAAAAAAAAGCTATTCAATTTTTGTTATGCAAGTGATAAGAAGTGCCAAAACATGAAACCTACAATCTGCATCTTTTTTAAACTGAAAAATATCCATTATTCTTTTTTTTAAATAATCAGGCTAATCACAGAAGCCCTTTGGTTTTGAACACCAAAAGCAGTGAACATTAGAAAAAAGTTTTACTTGTGTGTGTTGAGGGAAAATGAACTAGTGGAGCGTTTCCTGGTGAGTACTAGAAGCTCGAGTTGTCAGATTTGCTCAGTTTGTTCCATAAGAATGTGTCTAAGATCAGAAGCTTCTTTAGCTCTTAAACTGAATTTTTATTGCAAAATTCATATTTACAGAAAGACTTCACTGGTCGTCTCGGAAAAAAATCAGAAAATTTATAATCCATTAAAAGGAGTCAGTTACATTTTGGAAACTTATAAACTTATATTTATTCAGAAACTTTTTTTTCCCCATTTTTAAAACTGAAAAGTTAAACCAAGACCAAGTTAAAGCCCATTTTGACAGAAACTCATTTATGAGCATTTAAAGCTGAAATTATTTGACTGTGAATTAAAAAAAATGGATGTATCTGCCATGAACTAGTTTGCAAAGTTATACTTTCAAAGCTTTGAGCAGCGCATCTTTTATTACAAAGTAGACCCACCCAAAAGTATACCGTGCTTTCTCCTCCTTTTTGACCAGTGACTGAACAATAAATGCATGCTGAAAGCACAGGTCAAGTCGAGGGCTGTTTTTCCACAGGCTTTATACAACTGGGCTTCATATGGCAACAAGAGCTGTCCCCTACTGACCATTAGAAATAATAAAACTGGATTTTTCCTACACAGAGAAAACCCATTCCCTTAAAAAACACTTTTTCCAGGATCACTGGAAAATTACAGGCACCAAAATCATAACAACTGAGGGAAAAGATTAAAAAAAAAGTCTGTGAATACATTTATATCCAATAAAGTTGAACATAACGTCTTTGACTTTGAGCAGCCAACTCTCCTCTCCTTCACAACATCTACATTTTACGAAGGCACTGCATCAGCCACCTAAGTGTGCAGAGTTTTGGTTTTGCCCAGGTCCAATGTTTATACTATCTGTGGTTCAAATGTCCTGAGTGACACAATCTCAGTCACAGTGTGGACTCCGTGGGTGGTTTTAGCAGTGTCAGGAGCTTGACTGCACCATTCTGCTGGTGGCTTTAATGACAGCATAATAGAAGGTTGCCAGCACTCACTCGGGTGTGGCAAATGCCTTTGCATTGAGTCAAGCTCCACTTTTCAGCATCAGTACAATCTGCATTATCCAGTGGATTCCTGTTATTTCCAATAAGCAATGTCGTCACAGTATCAGGGAAAGCGCTCTGTGACTTGTCACAATAAAGATGCTCTCACTTACACACTTCCCGATGCTCCCGTCAGACAACTGTATGGGTTCGAAATGAACCATTTTCTAACCCTTTTTCTGCTCACTGTTAAACTCCAGATTTTATAACAAAAACGTCGTCCAACAAAATCACCTTTTACATTAGTTATAGTGAGTTATTTCATTTAGACTGAAAATCTGAAGCCTGGAGGAGCTAAAGCTTCCTGCTAGCAGCTAACCTGACGGTTTGCAGTCGGCAGCTCTTGGGTACGTCAGCGAAGTTGCTTCATTTTTGAAAGGTGGACTGTCAAAAAATTAGCTAAATAAAATGTTTCAGAGAGAAGTTGGAGGAAGGTTGCTGCAGCAGTGCACAATGCAAAAAATAGTGTCTTTGAGCATAAGAGCATGCAAAATGATTCCAGCTTTATGTTTAAATAAAACTTGTTTACTTTTAACCTATAATTCATAATATACTGATAATGATGCTTTTTAAAATCTTGGATCACACATAACAGGTTTTATCATATTAGATTTTTGTGCAATTTATTTAGTAACAGTAACAAGTAACACAGAAATGCATGAATTTCTGCCAGGTAACCCAACACCAATGCACAACAGGCCAATTATATTTACTGTTGCATGTAATCAACCACCATAGGCTCATTTTTAGCCAGAAAACAATTCTGATACAGGTTGAAGAGACTCCAGCATAGATTACACTTTTCAGACACAGGCGCTACATCCATTTTTTATATGCAGCCTTTGGCTGCAAAGCAATATATGTGTACTAAGCCCGACCTCTTAGAAGATGTAATCTATTGTGTTGTTCAGGTATCAAGAGATAGGAATCAATTAGAAATATTGTCTATAAGAAGGAACCAACTGCCCAGAGGGTAAAATAGTTACTGACTGCTGAGGCAGATGGTGGATATAGTGGTAACATGTCATTTTATACCTTTCATGTGTTTGTATGTCCAAGCTTAGTTACAATGTGATGTGACTAAGTGTTCAGGTCACCTGCAGCACCTCAGTGGTCTGAAATGTAAGGTGATGTGTGGCATATATCATCACTACAAAGAAAATTTAGAATTTTTATCTTTCAAATGCAAAAGCATAGACTTTAGTCCTGAGTCTTTCTTGTTTCTTACTGATTTTCTTTTTTGGAAATACACAGAACCACAGACAGGGCCTGAGAGACAAACTCTGTCTGTCCAGTGTCCATTCTACCTTTGACAGAGGTGTTAGGCGGAGGTCCCTCGATTCGCAGGTTCCACGGTGGGTCCCCCTGGTTGGCGAAGTCCCTCATCTTCAGGTAGCTGATGGTGAGCCGGATGATGGAGGCCTTGTCCAGCTGGCTGGTGATGGCGCCCGGCAGCGGCAGCATCTTGGCCAGTTCATAAAACTCAAAGTTCTCTTTCCCCCGCCGCGACCTTGCCGCATCCCGTGACTTCTCCTTCCTCAGAGCCTGCAGCCTGTCAGAAGTGAAAAAAAAAAAGATGTAAGAAATCCGATCACACAAAAGTGATGTGCAGAACGTGATTCTCAGTAGTCATGTGTTACTTTTTTTTTTTTTGAAGAAAGGGATCACCTGTGTTCTTTCATCCTACCAAGACAAGTAATGCTGCAGAAAAGCTTGTGAATTCATGACCATTTATTTTACCGCTCAGTGCACTTGCAGCTCTGCTGTTTATTTCTAACATCACAGCCACACATCAAAGCTCTGAAAATATTTAACTGTTACTCGGTGTGTTCAGGTCTGTCAGAGCACAATAAACTTTAAACTCAACATAGTTCACTAACCCATCAGTCTTGCTTTATGATACACCCTTCAGGTTCAGGTTTTTACAAAATGTGCTAGGTCACTATGGAAGGTTGCATCCTTTGCTGCATAACTGTGTGGAATAGATCAGGCAGTAGTGACCTCAAAGTATCCTGGATAAGAGCCAAAACACACTTTCTTCTCTGATTCAAAGCCACGGTTGAAATGAAAAAACAAACAAACAGAAATTGGTGTCCACCACGCCACCATGCTGCCCTGCTGCCCTGACATCTAGAATCCATCTCGGCCGGGGCCTCTCTGTGTGGAGTTTGCGTGTTCTCCCCGTGTCTGCGTGGGTTTCCTCCGGGAACTCCGGTTTCCTCCCACAGCCCGAAGACATGCAGTTAGTGGGGTTAGGTTAACTGGTCACTCTAAATTGCCCATTGGTATGAATGTGAGTGTGGATGGTTGTCTGTCTCTCTGTGTTAGCCATGCGACAGGCTGGTGACCTGTACAGGGTGTACGCTGCCTCTCGCCCTATGACAGCTGGGATAGGCTCCTGTCCAATTATAGATTCTGACCTGAGCCAAAGACAGCAGTTATCATTTGGGGATTGTCTGGTATGATGATCTCTTTGCATATTGCAGTCAGTAGCTAACTTATTTTCAGCACCATGTCACACACTTTGTTGCTTTTGATATGGCCCCTGGAAATAGTTTGCATTTGTACATTTTTCTGGTGATGACAATCTTGACTCTCCCACATTTAACCATCACGTCTCCTTCAGTGTAAGATTTGAGCAGGAAATTCAATGATCTCTGAAGGAAACTGCACAACAAACACCACCCTCCTCGCTAATGAAGTTTCCTCACTCTTTTACTGTATGACTTCACATTAAAACTACACAATAAAGCACCTCACAATCTGTCTCTCCTTTACTTACTTTATTCCATAACGTTCTTTTCATTACTTTTCCTCTATCGCTTTCCACCCTATTACTTTATATCAAAGAATGACTCTGTTTATTCTCGCCCCCACCACCACCACCACCCTTCAACAACAACAGTGACGACCATACTTTCCTGCAGCCTCTCATCATCATCGGACGCCGTTATGAATTAACTCGGCAATAAATCAGCTGCTAAAAAACCTCTGTGGGCTTCCTGCCGGCACCACACGCATACGCACGCACACACAAAGACAGGAAGACAGGTGATTAATTTTTGCTGGAGCTTTAAAAAAAAAAGTGAGAGGAAAAAGTGTAGGAGGATAAAGGGGGGACGGGGGTGGAAAGAGAAGAAGAGGGATGAGATGGAGGGATAGCGGACAAACACTTTAGAGGAGGAGGAGTTGTTTAGGGCTACAGATGAAAAATGGATGTCATCTGGCAGAGAATATCATTTTCATACAGTTTGTCATTTATTTATCAGGGGGAACAAACAGTAAATGGAGAGATGAGGTTGAAAAATATATTACTTTTTCAACTTATGTAATCACTTCGATTCTAAAAAAGTTGAATTTTATTGATTTATAACTTTTATATGATTAAAAAAAAGGGCTTCACATTCTACGTATAGCACTTGAAGCTTTGTTTTGTTGCATGTGTCGTCCTTTACAGCATTAAATAAATCAAACAGGTGCAACCTGATGACCTCACAAAAGGGGAGCGGATCTTCACAGTTATTTAAAGCCGTCCAAAAAGAAATGTGGCACAGTATAGTTCCGGTAAGCCATGGAGTCAGAGTCAGCCACAGTCCCAGCAAATCAGCTCATCTCAATGCAAATAACTGGCAAATGTCACACAGAGGGCACGATTTAAACTGCCCACAAATGCAAGCCGCTTTGCAACACACATCCACCCCAGCTCATTCTTTCATGCTGTATTTGACTTAATCAGTGCCAAATTTATTTTTATTATAGTAATCTTGACTATACACAACCATAAAAGACAGAAAGGAGTGGTTGAGACAAAAATATTTCATTTGCTATAGCTGTAACTGTGGTGTATCCACTGTGTGCTACATGTGTATTCCTGTGGCAAGTGCATTCACACTTACTGTATCTTTAGAACAACTTTGGACCAAAACTGAAACAAAGGTTTAAAATCGTTTTAACTTTCATCAAAAGAACAGCAGCTGCACAAGACGTTCTTGGATCCAACAAGGAATAAAGAAGATGGAGAACCTGTGCAGCCATCCAAAGTCAGCTTAATAGTTACTGAAAACCAAAGCTGCAGGCATGCTGTCACCATTTGTAACTCCAGTCAGAAGAGGAAAAAGAAAAAAGGGGAATCCACTAAATGTTTTTGTAAGAAAAAAAAAAATCACTACATTTACCAAATTTACGCACACAAATCTGTCTGCTGTGTGTATGAAGTCAGCGCTGATGGCTGCTGGGAGAGCGAGGTGCAGCCAGGCAGATGGAATTTATTTGTTCCGCAAACTTGGAAAGCATTATGTTGACGGACAACAAATATGTCTTCATGTCTGTCTGCTGTTTGCAGCTGTGTGTGTGTGTGTGTGTGTGTGTGTGTGTGTGTGTGTGTGTGTGTGTGTGTGTGTGTGTGTCTGTGTAAGTGGACAAGGAGGTGTGTTTGACCTTGACTCAAACAGACATATTTATCATGTACCGGCTGAGTAGGTAAATGCAACACTTGTTGTGATCGGTGCATATGTGTGTGTGTGTGCTCGTGGAGGTGTTTGGGTCTTATAAACATGAAATGAAACTGTGTCGTAAAGTTCAGCCGGGTGACTTGATGGTGTTTTAAAGAGCTTGTCACGGCAGGCGAGGTGTGCGTGCGTATGTGTGCGTGTCATGTCGTAAAGTTCAGCGAGGTGGGTCGATGGCTTTTTAAAGAACTTGTCAGCTGAAAGGACGATATATGTGTGTTTCTCTGTGTGTGTGTTTGTGTGTGTGCATGCGTGCATGTGTGTGTGTGTGTGTGTGTGTGTGTGTGTGTGCGTGCGTGCCTGACTATTTCTAGAGCATGTAGGCAGAGAGCATGCTGGGAAGGTCACTGAATGGCTGACGTTTAACTTTCAGGTCAACTGGAGGTCAAACTGGCCATCAGTCATGTGACAGGACAAACTGTTGCCAGGCAGATATTCTGTCTGACTTATTTACTGGAGCTGACAGCATATAAGCAGTTTTTTGAGATACAGTATGATACTTCTATGGTATGGCAGGTAAAACATCTTTCTACCCAAAGGTAACTGCAGATAGAATAGATTCCCCAAGTTCTTTTCAACCATCAGAAATTATTTATGTAAGTCCTGAAACAATAGAAAAGGGTCTTTTGACTTTGAAAGAGCAAGAAGTTCACATCAAAAGGTTGGTGGTTGGTGGCAAAAGACTTTTGATGTATATGACCAGTGTCTGGGCTTTGTCTGGGACCATTTTAAAGTTTAGCTTTAACTCACCATTTGGTTTGGTTTAGGTATAAAATTATGTGATTAGAGTCGTCACTATTGTCACTAGTCAGTACCAGACATACTGGTCGGTTAGCCTAATAATTACGGTTTTAATCTTGGGTTGACAAATGTTTGTCCTAAATGTTACACAGCAATCTGCCACTAGATGGCGCTGCATCCCTGACATTATTACAGAAAAATGCCATAAATCTGTCAGTCTTGGCCTGATACTTTTATTTGGTCTAATATCATTAGCTATTTTTGAAGTTTTACAACGTAACCTGAAGCGCACCTCCCGAGAAACATCCTTCCTTCCCTGCATTTCCGGCTACTTCCCCCAGGTTTGTACAAAGATGTGAAAAACTAGAGGGACAAATCTGTTTGCACCTTAAACAAACTGACCACAGCAAAGAGTAGGACCCAGGAGGGAACAGTCCCAGCATTTTATGTTTCTGTCAGCCGGCACCGCATGTAAACACCGGAACACGACCAAAAGGTAATTAACACACCCAATGCATCTGCACAAGCATAAACGCCGGCAACAACATTACATTTAGGTAGGTCACGTCGTAGCTCTACGAAGACCTAGCGCTGAAGTCTGAATCGGGGTAAACTGGAGGAGGGGGCTGGGGGAGAGGGAGGTCTGGGCTTCAATGCTTAGGATGCCACCCCCGCGACCTAGCCCCGGATAAGCAGAAGAAAATGGATGTATGTTTGTATCGTATTGTTTTGATGCATGTCATGAATTGTAGAACAACAAGTGTTGTTCTTAATGTGCGGCACAATGCGCCTGAATCATTTATCTCTTGCCTTCATCTCTTTATTTTCATATTGCTCGCTCTGTTGTATGCTCAGAATATACACTGATTCAGGGCCCAAATAGCCTGTGGAAAGAAGCTCCTCCTCAGCCTCTGTGTTAGCCTCCAGGGAGTGAAAGCACTTCCCTGACCTCAACAGAGAGAAGGGTCCATAGTTGGGATGGCTGGGGTTTTTCACAATCTTTCTGGCTTTGGTCTGGCACCACCTGCAGTAAATGGTCTGCAGGTCAAGAGGTTTGGTCTGAATCATGCGCTCTGCCGGCCACTGAAGGAGGAGACCTTCAGTCGATGCCGAGTTGTTTCACCAAACTACCAAAACCCAGAGAAAGCCGAGGGGAGTACGGAGAAGATCTTCATTTGGAGTGTGGCCCCAGTCAGCACCCAAATCTCTTCCAGTGGAACTGGACTAATTCTTGGCATTTTTGCTAACCTATGTGTAAATAAACCTGTGAACTTTCTCCTCAGTCTGCGCTTGAGTCTCTCCCACACCACTAACCATCACAATTGGAAAGTTCCAGTGTGTAAATCTTTGTGGCTCTGAATGATGACTACATCAGCACACATTTTACAAGCAGTTATTTACACAGCCAGTGGGTGTCACTTAATTCTTCATGTCCTATCTAAACTAAAGCTATGCAAATAAATACTTTTATTTATTATTAAGCAGCTATTTAAGCTGCTTCCGCCTACACCTCCTGTTGCCCCTGCAAGCCACTTTGCAACCCACCGCCTCCATTTTATGCTTATTCAATATTATGTCCTTTGTCATGAACGCCTGTCCTGCAGACATTCCCCTAGCCTTTTAGCTTACTATGTTTGCAGAGTTTGTGCTTCTGAGCAGCTCTGGTCAGGTTTGCATGATTTTTCAAACCAGAATTTGACAGCTTTCAGAACAGCCTAAATCACTCCGACAAAATGTAGCATGACAAAAGTGAATATAATACATGAAAAAAACACTGAATGTTTTTTTTTTATTATTGTATTGTACTGTGTCCCTACGTTGCTCAGAAACCAAAGTTTATTTCATGGCTTCAATCAATTGCTGGAACAGAAATCCATTTTTTGTTCCATTTTATATTTTAGAATATGAACTCTGCTTAATTTTTCTGTTCTTTCCAGCTATCAGAGTATCTGTTTACATGATCAGCTCATCCATCTGCAGAGGTCAAACTGAGAAGAAGAAAATTTCAGTGTGCACTGCAAAAAAGAAAAAAAAAATCCACACAGGAATGTCTGTGATGAGAAAGAGAAACAGAGCGAGCAATATGAAAATAAAGAGATGAAGGCAAGAGATAAATGATTCAGGAGCGCTGCACGGCGAACAACAGGGAAATCTGGGGAGGTTTGAGGTCCTGACCACTGATAGCCATCACAGACAACAGATATAAATCTATTTCTGTGTATGTAAACACACATATTCACATATGGTGTAAAGTTTAAGACTGTCTAAATGTACATCTGGTTCAAATGGACATTCCATAACAAATTTACATTAATCTGTTTTTATTGGGAATTGGTTTAAAAACAATAAACATGCCGTTAATCAGAAAAATGCTAAAGCCTGAATCCTTGAACTTTTCTTGGACCTTCCCAACAGAACTGAATTTCTACTGCAGAGTCCGTGTGATGCCAGACCGTGTCAGTGTGTACATTCAC